>JAEVHH010000005.1:4515000-4710824 GCA_017607445.1 Histoplasma ohiense | reverse complement strand
TAACCTACCTAACCCTAACCCTAACCCTAACCCTAACCCTAACCCTAACCCTAACCCTAACCCTAACCCTAACCCTAACCCTAACCCTAACCCTAACCTAACCTAACCCTAACCCTAACCCTAACCCTAATTTTATTCTCATTTTCATTTTTTATTCTAATTTTCATTTTCATTTTTCTATTTATTTTCATTTTTATTTTTATTTCAATTCTTACTCTAATTTTTATTTTTATTTTCATTTTTATTCTCATTCTCATTTTTATTTTAATTCATATTTTAATTTTTTATTTTATTTTTAATTTTAACTTTAACTTACTCTCATTTTTATTTTTACTTTTATTTTTATTTTTATTTTTATTCTCATTTTCATTTTCATTTTTCTATTTATTTTCATTTTTATTTTTATTTCAATTCTTACTAATTTTTTTTTTCATTTTTATTTTTACTTTAATTCTTACTCTAATTTTTATTTTTATTTTCATTTTCATTTACTTTTACTTTCAATTCTAACTTTAATTTTTACTTTTATTTTCATTTTTTATTTTTATTTTTATTTTTACTCTAATTTCTAATCTTTAATTTTATTTTTAATTTTAATTTTAATTTCATTTTCATTTTTATTTTTACTCTAATTTTTATTTTTATTTTTACTTTTACTCTCATTTTTTTCATTTTCATTTTTATTTTTATTTTTATTTTTATTTTTATTCTAATTTTTATTTTTATTTTTATTTTTATTCATACTTTCATTTTTATTTTTATTTTTATTTTTACTTTATTTATTATTTCAATTTTTATTTTTATTTTTATTTTTCTTTTCATTCTCATTCTTATTTTTCTTTTTCTTTTTATTTTTACTTTATTTATTATTTTTATTTTTAATTTTTATTTTTACTTTTATTTTTATTCACACTTTCATTTTTATTTTTATTTTTATTTTTATTTTTTCTTTTATTTTTAATTTTATTTTTATTCTCATTCTTTATTTTTATTTTTATTTTTATTTTCATTTTAATTTTTAATTTTTATTTTTATTTTTAATTTTAATTTTTATTTTAATTTTTACTTTCATTTTTACTTATTTTCATTTTTATTTTATTTATTATTTCAATTTTTATTTTTATTTTTATTTTTATTTTCATTTTTACTTTATTTATTATTTTTATTTTTAATTTTTATTTTTACTTTTATTTTTATTCACACTTTCATTTTTATTTTTATTTTTATTTTTATTTTTTCTTTTATTTTTAATTTTATTTTTATTCTCATTCTTTATTTTTATTTTTATTTTTATTTTCATTTTAATTTTTAATTTTTATTTTTATTTTTAATTTTAATTTTTATTTTAATTTTTACTTTCATTTTTACTTATTTTCATTTTTATTTTATTTATTATTTCAATTTTTATTTTTATTTTTATTTTTATTTTCATTTTTATTTTTATTTTATTTATTACTTCAATTTTTATTTTTATTTTTATTTTTATATTTTTATTATTTCAATTTTAATTTCTATTTTCATTTTCATTTCTATTTTTATTTTTATTCTTTCTTTTACTTTCAATTTTATTTTCATTTTCACTTTAATTTTTACTTTAATTTTTACTTTTATTTTTATTTTTATTTTCATTTTCATTTTTATTTTATTTATTACTTCAATTTTTATTTTTATTTTTCTTTTTCTTTTTATTTTTACTTTATTTATTATTTTAATTTTAATTTTTATTTTCATTCTCATTTTTATTTATATTTTTATTTTTATTTTTATTTTTATTTTCATTTTCATTTCTATTTTTATTTTTATTTTTATTTTTATTTTTATTTTTATTTTTATTCTTTCTCTTACTTTTAATTTTATTTTCATTTTTACTTTAATTTTTACTTTAATTTTTATTTTTATTTTTATTTTTATTTTTATTTTTATTTCAATTCTTACTTTAATTTTTATTTTTATTTTCATTTTCATTCATTTTTATTTTTACTTTTAATTTTAATTTTTACTTTTATTTTCATTTTCATTTTTATATTAATTTTTATTATTTTTATTTTTATTAACACTTTTATTTTTACTTTATTATTTCAATTTTTATTTTTATTTTTATTTTTCTTTTTATTTTTACTTTATTACTTCAATTTTTAATTTTAATTTTTATTTTTATTTTTATATTAATTTTCATTTTTATTTTAATTTTTATTTTTATTTTCATATTAATTTTTATTTTTATTTTTATTTTAATTTATATTCTAATTTTCATTTTTATTTTTATTTTTATTTTTATTTTTATTTTTATTTTTATTTTTATTTCAATTTTTACTCTAATTTTTATTTTTATTTTCATTTTCATTCATTTTTATTTTTATTTTTAAATTTAATTTTTACTTTTATTTTCATTTTCATTTTTATATTAATTTTTATTATTTTTATTTTTATTAACACTTTTATTTTTACTTTATTACTTCAATTTTTAATTTTAATTTTTATTTTTATTTTCATACTAATTTTTATTTTTATTTTTATTTTAATTTATATTCTAATTTTTATTTTTATTTTAATTTTTACTTTAATTTTTACTTTAATTTTTATTTTTATTTTTATTTTTACTTTTATTTTTATTTTTACTTTTATTTTTATTTTCATTTTTACTTTAATTTTTAATTTTTATTTTTATTTTCATTTTTATTTTAATTTTTATTTTCATTTTTATTCTCACTCTCACTTTTATTTTTATTTTTATTATAATTTTTATTTTTTATAAATAGTGGTTAGAGTTAGAGTTAGAGTTAAATCTTCAAGAAAAAATAAATTCTTTTTGTTTTACTATATTCAATTTCTAGCAATCAAATAATTCATCAATTCTATTTCATTAAGTAATTGATAACATTATATATATATAGACTGACTGTGTGATCATATATAAAACTGAGACTAAATATAAGATAAAATAGTTTTATTAATAGAATATAATTGTTTTGAAGAAGAATAAATATTCAGTCTGAAAAAAAAAATATCAACATTCTTTTATTAAAAAAAATAATATATATATTATATATACAGAGTTAGACTATAACTATCACATTTATCTTCATTTTCAATAGTATTATCAATATTATTATTAAAGTTATTGTAAGTAGATGAGAGATCTGCAAGTATATTTATATCAATATATCAATAATAATCTTCAAAAAAAAAGTAGAATATAATGCAGTGAAAGATATAATAAATTGTAAAAGTTAATATATATAAAACTCAAATCAGTACTAAATTATTGTAGTATCAGAAAAATAATATGAAAATGATGAGAGTTGTTGAAAATATTCTGTATAACAATTGCAATTTCTGAAACAGTAGATAAATTCTCTCAGCAGTGATTATTATCTATTTTCAATTATATAATAGAGTTCAAATCAATATATACAGTATATATGTATATATATATTGATTTAGTATTTCAGAGAAGACACAGACAATGTCTGCACTTTAAAAATCTTTCAAAAAATATGAGAATATACTACACTGAAGAAATCTCTATATATATAGTAATGATAGACACAGAATTCAGATAATAACTTTTGAGAAGATTTAATTTATATAGACTTTTCATTCATTTCTGATCTGATATATGATCATTTATAATAGAGATAATCAAAACACACAAGTGTTATGACAGAGCAATTGCTTGCAGAGAGCAGTGGCAGAGCAATTGCTTATAATGAGTAGTAGCAGAGTGATTGCTTACAGAGAGCAGCAGTAAAGTGATTGCTTGCAGAGAAAATAGAGACAGAGTGAAAACAGAGTATAGATAGAATGAATATATACAGCAGAGCTGTCTTATAATATTTTTTATATAAACTGATAAAATTGAATAAAAGAATTAATCTTAGAAATATTAACAGTCAATAATATAACAGAAAAATATAGAAAAGTAAATAAATAAACAGTAAATAATATAATATAAATATAATTAAATATATTAGAATGTATGATAAAATTTATATTTATATAAAACAGATATTTTCATCTGATTTAAACTTTAACAGCTCTTACAGATTATAGAATTTTCTCTGTATTTGAAATAATATCAAATCATCAATAATCAGATAATCAAAATATGAATTCTATTCATATTTAAAAGATATAAATATCAGAACAGAGTTGTAGTTTTAAATATATCTATAAAAATATTTTATATCAATTGTATTATTATTAAAAAGTTTATATAGCTCTAATAAAAATTCTCTGACAGATAACAATCTCACAGCATCTTTTATACAGTATATGAAAAATATTGAAAATGTTTTTAATAATTTATTTACACATTTATTAATTCAATATTTAGCTCTGCAGAGAGAGCAGTAGACATTTATTTAATTAAAATTAAATAATTGACAATGATAAATATAAAAAATGAAAGTCACAGAGAATAGATTAATAACTGTAAATAATTAAAGAATTAACAACTGATTCAGAAATAGTTGAATCAATTTAAAAATTAAAATCATTAAAAATCAACTGATTCAGTAAATTTATATATATATAATCAGTAAACTCATCTACTGCAGAATCTGCAGTAGCAGTTGTCAAATAATAATATTTAATATTATAGATATATTTATAATTGAGAGTTCAGCAGTCAATACAGTTCTTGAAAACATAAATAACAGTGTAAAATAAATAAGATAGATAATTTTCACAGTATATATTACAGTATAACAACTCAACTATAAGAATTGATGACAGTGTAAAAAATAAATAGTAGAAAATAGTAAATAGTATAGTGAATGATAATAATAATAGTAATTGTAGTAGTAATAATAGTAGCTAATTATTAAGAAGAAAAAAAGAAAGAGAAGACTATATACAAAATACATATATTTATATATATATACATATAGAAATAGCAATAACAAGAATATAATGAAAAGAAATAAAAATAAACAAAAAGAATATAATAAAAAAATAATAAATAAATGTATTATATCAATTTATTATAAGTTAAGTATAGAAACAACTATATCTCTCAATAATAGATGAAAGATTTGAATTGAATATATCTCATATATATAATATTGAATTTGATAGTATATAGAGTATATACAGAATAATGCATTGAATTGAGACTGTTCAAATATATTAAAAAAATGAAAATCTCAACACACTGAGCAGAGACACATAAAATGAGTATATTAATGAATATATATAGATTATAATAAATATAGAGAAGAGTATAAAAGATATAAATATAATAAAAAATATCTATAAAGTAAAAAAATAAAGATTAATATTAGAGTTGTATTATAATAGATTAATATCTGTTAGTAATTAATTTATACAATTAACTTTTTTCTATATTTATTTATCATTTATACAATCAATTTTTCTTTTGTATTTATTTATTTCTATTATTATATTCTATATTTATATAGTCTCTAACAATTCTTTTATGTAATCTCTTCTATCTTATATTTCATATTTGTATAGTTTTAATAATTTTTCATATAATTCATAATATTCTTCTATTCTGTATTCACTGTGAGACAGTTTTTTTCACTTTGATTTTCTCTTTATAAAAATTCTCTTTATATAATTTTTTCTTTTGATTTCTTTTCTTTTTCTTTTTTTAATCAATTCATAATCTGTATTTAGAATAGTGCTAGATTGTTAATTGAAGTATGTCTGTTATATATACAGAGAGTCATTCAATTCATTCATGAATTTAATGAGATTTATATAATATTATATAAGATTATATTACAGTATTTTTTTCAGAGAAAAAATTGATTTTTCTATAATATAAAAAGAGAATTTATATATTCTATAATCTCAATATCTAATCATTAAATCTGAATTTTTTGAATATATTATTATATTATCTTTTATATTTTAATTTTTGTAGAGTTTTAAAAATTTTTTATAATATAAATAATTAATTTTTATACTACTATTTATGTAGATATATTATCTGCAATAAATATATTCTTTATAATAAATATATTATTTATAATGAATATATTATCTGCAATAAATATATTATCTACAATAAATACATTATCTGCAATAGATGTATTATCTGTAATAGATATACTATCTACAACAAATATATTATCTGTAATAGATGTATTATATACAATAGATATATTATCTACAACAAATACAGCATCTGCAATAGATATATTATTTATAATAAATATATTATCTACAATAAATACATCATCTGTAATGAATGTATTATCTGCAATAAATATACTATCTGTAATAAATATACTATCTGTAATAAATACATTATCTGCAATAGATGTATTATCTGTAATAGATATACTATCTACAACAAATATATTATCTGTAATAGATGTATTATATACAATAGATATATTATCTACAACAAATACAGCATCTGCAATAGATATATTATTTATAATAAATATATTATCTACAATAAATACATCATCTGTAATGAATGTATTATCTGCAATAAATATACTATCTGTAATAAATATACTATCTGTAATAAATACATTATCTGCAATGAATATACTATCTGTAACAAATACATTATTTGTAATGAATGTATTATTTGCAATGAATATACTATCTGCAATAAATATACTATCTATAATGAATGTACTATTTGCAATGAATATACTATCTATAATAAATATACTATCTACAATGAATTCATCATCTGCAATGAATATACTATCTATAATAAATATACTATCTACAATGAATTCATCATCTGTAATGAATGTACTATCTGCAATGAATGTACTATCTACAATAGATATACTATCTGCAATAAATATACTATCTATAATAAATGTACTATTTACAATGAATTTATCATCTGCAATAGATACATCATCTGCAATAAATATACTATCTGCAATAAATATACTATCTATAATAAATGTACTATCTACAATGAATTTATCATCTGCAATAGATACATCATCTGCAATGAATATACTATTTGCAATAAATGTACTATCTGCAATGAATGTACTATCTGCAACAGATGTACTATCTGCATCAGATGCATCATCTGCAATGAATGCACCATCTGCAACAGATGTACTATCTGCACTGAATGCATCATCTGCAACAGATGTACTATCTGCAACAGATGTACTATCTGCATCAGATGCATCATCTGCAATGAATGCATCATCTGCAATGAATGTACTATCTGTACTGAATGCATCATCTGCAACAGATGTACTATCTGCAACAGATGTACTATCTGCATCAGATGCACCATCTGCAATGAATGTACTATCTGCAACAAATGCACCATCTGCAATAAATGTATTATTTACAATGAATTTATCATCTGCAACAGATACATCATTTGCAATGAATGTACTATTTGCAATGAATATACTATCTGTAATAAATATACTATCTGCAATGAATTCATCATCTGCAATGAATGTACTATCTGCAATGAATGTACTATCTGCAATAGATGTACTATCTGCATCAAATACATCATCTGCAATGAATGCATCATCTGCAATGAATGTACTATCTGCACTGAATGCATCATCTGCAACAGATGTACTATCTGCAACAGATGTACTATCTACATCAGATGCATCATCTGCAATAGATGTACTATCTGCACTGAATGCATCATCTGCAATGAATGTACTATCTGCAACAGATGTACTATCTGCATCAGATGCATCATCTGCAACAGATGTACTATTGTAAGAGATGGTTGTAGGTATAATTACGGGAGTAGTGTGAAGTACACATATAGAATGTTAAGAAGATAGCAATCTCTATTATTCAAAGCTAATCACTGATCTTCTAATATCTACAGATATCAGCAAGCATTATATAGATGACTATCATGCACTACAGCCGCTTATGGTGCCATGTGCTATGTCCCTCTTCATTAATTCTGGCATGTTCTGTGTTCTTCTATCACTACATAGCTATTTTTTAATATAGATATCTCTGTTGCATCTATTACAATTATCTTTCTTCTTCAAAGGCCTGGTCTTCAGAGTTTCTTACTGCAACATGTGAAGTTCATAACATGTGCTGTGTGATTAATATTGTATAGAGTTCACAGAATTGAGCTGGATTAATTGTTGAGATTAATTTCAAAGTATTTCTTTTTCAGAAAAACATTTTTTCATCTTCAGTGTCATTGCAGTTCAATCACAATTTAGACACAACTTCTGAATCTCTTTTCTTTGACTTCTACATCAAAAATTGCACTCCATCAAAAATCATCACCATCATCACCATCAATGATTTTTTATTTAAAAAGAATATGTCAATTTATCAAACAAAGTACACTGTATTCTTCTATATGATTTTTATTGTGAAATTCAAAGTTTTGGTTGTGTGATTGCATTTTTCATTTTGGGTTGAGTTTTGTGTTGTTGCAATCTTTTTGATCAACATTGCAATATTGATTTCAATCTTCAACATCTGTTTTTCTTTCTTGTTGCTTTTGCTTTTCCTCCTCCTTTGAATAAGGCCTTGATACTAATTAAAGTTATGATAGAATGTCAGAACCAGCTGTTTCCATTGCTGATTCAGAGTCTATAAAGAGTGATATGCTGTCTGTCATCAAGAGCATTTGCTTGGGTTGTCTGGAGAGATTGCAGAACCCCTCAGTATATTCTTGCTTTGTGAATAATGAACAGACACACTGTCATATCTGCTATATATCAAATAAAAGTTGTGCTGCTGTAAGTTTTCTTAAACTGAGATTGTTATGAATGCTAATGAGTTATAGATGCCTGAGCACTTTCATGAAATCAGTTAATCTTTGATTGATGAATTTCACAAGATGCTGCTCTCTGATGAAGTTTCAGATAAGAGATTTGCCATGTATCAAACTGCTGTTGCAAGGTTTGTACTTGACATGCAGATCTACAAGAATGCAGATAGAATTCTAGAATTCTATATGAACTCTGATAATTTATTATCACAGCAGAGTGTGGCATTCAATTATAGCAGTGTTTCAGAAAGCATGTTTTTGTGTTCTGCTATTACATCAGTGTCATTCTCACTGGGCCAAGATCTTGGTGTGTTATTTGAGTTGACTGATAATGTAGATGAAGATGAGGAAGTGGATGATTTCATTGAAGTGTTAGAAAGAAACACAGCAGCATATTGCTGTCATTGTATTCAATATTTGACAATGTCCCCCCATCATCATTGCAAGCCTGCTGAGGATTGACACAAAAAATGCAAGCACTGCTCAGTGACAAAGCATGCCTGCATTTCAGTAAGTTATTATTCAGAACAAATGTTTTTACAGTATATAATATTAACTTTCTATTAGATATCAGCAGATGCTGTTGAATTGACTCAGACAGTTATCAACACTGCTGAGAATCTAATTGTTGCTGATGCAGACACTTCAAACATTAATATTTTGCAGAGTGCTGTGACTGCAGTGGTTAAATCCTTTGCTGTGAAGATTCAGAAGATTCAACAAAACAGTTCTTCTGAGACTTCAGCTGAAACAGTGATTGATGAGATTCTGATGATTACATCACTGATCACAGCTTCCAAGTCATCATTGAAACATTGTGCTTCATCAGTTGAGAAAATCCAGAATAATAAGCAGGTTTGTCTTGATGACAATTTCTTGAATGACACTGATCAAGCTGAGACAGATCTGTTTTTTAATCTCTGAATGAAATAAGTATATTCAGCAGTCATCATTGTCTTCTTCATTTTCATTTACTGACTGACTTTTGATAGATTTTATTAAACTGTTCCAAGTACTTCTGGCTGTTCATCAAATTTTTCTCAGATTTCCAAGAATTGTCTGCATCTGTACAATCTTTTCATTTGACAAGATACTGTGTTTGACTGCAGTACTGATGCTTGTCTAATATAGCTTCAACTTCTCATTCCTCTTGTGTGTCTATAATTATCAGTTCTGCTTGTGGGATTTGTCCATTGCATGTGTGATATGGTTTGAGAAGGGAAACATGAAATACAGAATGAATTTCTTTATATTGCAGTATGAGTTTCAGTTTATACACCTGTGTACCACAGATATCAATTATTTGGAAGAGACTCAAAAATTGATAATCTAGTTTGAGTGAGAGTCACAAGATGGATATATTTTTTGCACACAGCATTATTCAGTTCTCTATCTTAAAGTTTTTTGATATATGATGCTGATCATAATACTTTTTCTCAGCTGCTTTGACAGCTTTCAGACATTCTCAGATCTTGTTCTCTGCTTGCTTCATCTGTTTCACTTGTTCCATCACTGATTTTGATATGTCTGTGCTTGAAGATTTCATGTCTATATGAAGTTCAGTTGATCGGCCGATCATTGCTTCAGATGATGTCATTTTTATCAATGTATGGAAGGCATTGTTATATGCCCATTGCATCAGAGGAATCCATTCTATCCAATTATCTTGCTGATAGCTGCAATATGTGTGAAGATAATGTTCAATCACCTGGTTCAATTGTTCTGTCTGATCATCGGTTTGCGGGTGGAATGCCGTCGATAATTTTCATTGAACATGGAGCAGATAACACAATGTCAATCAAAACTTGCTATTTATTAATGAATCTCAGTTGCTAATAATGTTCACAGATAGATCAAAGTTCTTCACAATCTTTCATACAATAATATCCACAAGTTCTTCTGCATCTAGCTCTGAAGATGTGGGCACAATTATGATTCATTTGATGAATAAATCAATAAATATGACAATAGCATTATAGATTTGACTTCTCTTTTTATTATCTGACAGATTTTCAATAAAGTTCATACTAATTGTATGTCATTTCTTATCTGACACTGGATGTGGTTGTAGCAACCTGTATGGCTTGTGCTGCAGTATCTTGACATGTTGGCAAACATTGCAAGTTCTCACATATTCTGCAATCTCATCACTCATACCATGCCACAAGTACTTGTGTTTGATTGCTTTGATGGTTTTGTCACATTCAAAATGGCCACCTTGAGGATCATTGTGGTTCATTTTCATTATTTCATGTCTTACAGTCTTGTCTTATGATATGTAGACTTTATCATCTTTTCTAAGCAGATCATTTTTATCTACTGCTCAGATCAAATGATTATCTACACTAGCATCACTCATCTCTAGTCTTCTGCAAAGTTCAGACATGTCAGTGTCTCTATTCTGAATCTGCAGTAAGAGTTTGATGATAGATTCAGCTATCTCTTTGCAATAGACTGTCTCAAACTCAAATAGGCTGGCCGGTGGGATCATGAATTTCACATTTGGTTTGGTTTGGTTTGGTCCCAGTCCATTTCTTGGCGTGATTTCCAGTGGGACCAGAATCAGAATGGGAGTGTAAAGGGACCAAAATTTTCAGAAATGAAGTGTAAAAGAACCAGATTTAGACCTAACATGACTATTATGAAATCAACAAAATTTATTATTCCATGCAAAGTGACTGACTATGAAAAACAAGAACATGATCTGGGACTGATCATGATTTTAGCTCAAGTTTGATCCCATTCTGATGATTATATAATACATGACAATTGGTAATAATTATTGGTAACACTCACAATACATGACAATTGGTAATGATTATTGGTAACACTCACAAGCTCATTAATACTATATACAATCACATTCAATTTTTTCCTCCACTATATCATTGGAAGAGAATTCTGTCACAATAGAATTCTTATCAACAATTTCTTTTTCTTTTCCATGCTTAATCATCATCAATTTCTTTACAGTTTCTTCTTGCAATTGATTATGATGATAGTGACAAATATCTTGACTTGAGTTAAACTTTCTCTCCATACCAACTTCTGTCAATGAAATTGTCAGAATATTGTGTGTCATCATTGCCACTGTTGGATACTGACTGCTGATCATCCTCCACAGATCTAAAATAGATTTTTCTTTGATATTAACAGAATTATCATATAGATAGTGGTCAAATTCAGTGTTGCAAGAATTTTGTTTGCTCAGATTTTCAGCAGCAATCAATGAGTGCAAATTCTTAATCAATAAATATTAATAACAGATTAATATCAATATCTCAGTGAGTATTATAAAAAACAAAGTTACTAATCAAAGAATCATGCTCTATTGACTCTTCAATTTGTGTATTATTCTGTTCATATTGTTGATAGTTGTTGTTGTAGTATGTCTGAGCTATATCAACATAGATTTGTTGTTCTTCCGCCGTTCAATCCCTGGGAGTATATGCATTGATTCAATGAGAGGGATCAAGTACAGCAGCAATAGTATAGTAATCAGCAAATGGTTGATTGATTCTTGCATAATACTCTGCAAGTTTGTCTCAAGCTCTTTCAATTGCTGCAGAAATAACTCTATCTCAGAATTGCTCTTCTCATACATGAGTCATCTGAGGTTCCAAATGAGTAAATAAACTGTTGTATATCCATCAAGAAGCTTGCATCATTGGTGTTACTGTAATAGACACAGCCTTTGTTGTTTTGTAAAAGATAAACAACAGTTCAACAACATATTTTAACTGTGCCCACTCTGTATCAGAAAGTTTCAGAGCATGAATCTTCTCTTGCTCAGAATTCTGAACTCAATGATTCACAGCATCTTTTAGTTGAAGTGCTTGAACTGCCATTTCATAGATAGAACTCCACTGTGTTTGAATATCTTGTATTATATTAAAAGAAGAAACTGAGCTGTGTGTGGTTTGAATATTGTGAAATTGTTGTTGTTGTTTGAGAGAAGTACTGATTGCATTGGCAATGTGATGAATCTAAAAAAGATAATAAGATAGTTAGCAAATTGATCAATTTTCACTGAAGCATTATCAAATATCATTACCTTGCAAAGGGTTGATGAGAATGTGATGTGAGTAACAATTTCAACATCATTCTCATCAAAACAACTGATCAGTTCTGTGTTTTCAGGTTCAATATTCAGACCTTTAATCAATGCTTGAACAACAAGCTGAATAATGTGTGCAATACAGGGAATATGTCCATGTTTATCATTCCATCTATACAATACCAGTTTTTGTTCCAGACTCTGCATCATGATCAAGTTGTTTGCTGCATTGTCTGTCATGATTGCGAGAAGATCTGATGAAATATCCCAGTAATCATTTTTAATGATTGTCATGAGAACATCAGTCATATATTCATCTGTATGACTACTCTTCAATTGTTCAAAGCCAATCAATTTCTCTTTATAATTCCAATCCTCATCAATGAAATAACAAACTGCATTCAAAAAGGATAGATTGTTGATGCTTGTTCATGCATCCACTGTCAGTGATATCTTCTGTTGTTTCTTCAACAGAAGTCCAAGTTGTCGCATATCATTGTTGTAATGTGTATCAAGAGAAGAGTGGAGACTGGATTGATGAGGAATTTGAATATGTGAATTAAGCATTTGAAGTAAAGTTCGAAATTCCGAGTTTTCAACAGCACACAGTGGAAGATTCAAGAATATACATAGATGTAGAAGTTGTTCTCAAAAGTTGTCTGATGAAAGAGTTGGAATTGAAAGATTGACATCAGTTCATTGTTGTTTTCACATGTTTTCCTGCAAAATAGTACATAAGTGTTACCAAATATTGTTACCATTAATGAGAGTAGATGATATAAGTATCAGTTCATGAAGAATATTCTGATGTTTTCCTCTAAGCTGTAGACAATCAGCAGATTTCAAATGTTGTGTGATTTCTTCTGATCCATGTCCACTTCAGAATGGATGTTTTTGTATGGAGTTGCAATGATTACAGCAGAGAAATGGCTCTCCAGTGATCTTCACAGCAACTTGTTGAAAGTTTTTTCATAGATCTCCTCATTGTCTATGCTGGCTTTTCCATAGATTGCATTGTTTTTCATCACCAAGAAAAAAGAAAGTGTGCATCCATCAGGCTTGAAAGAGCTCATCTTGTGAGAACTTGTAAACAACATAAATTGTTTGATCCACTCTTATTTCTATAAGATCTTGAACCTTCATTAAAGAAGGTGATGAATTCCCTGATTCAGCAATTACTGAAGTTGCCATGATGAATATAAATGATGAGAAATTATGTGTGGAATGAATTCTGAGGATAATAAAGTTAAGAAATTTGTTGAGTTTTTTTTTACTCTCTTTTCATTAACCCACTCTAATTGGTTAGAACACTAGTAGAATATATTTATAAACAACAACAAAATTATGATAAAATAGAAAAGAATGATAATTAAAATATTAAAGATATTATTAAAGTTTATACAAAAAGTTGATTCATTAGATATATTATCTATCTCTAATATATCACAATTCCGCAGTATGAATTTATCACCTTTCATTGTTTACCGATACTATATGTAAAGTCACACACACCTTACAGTATACATACACATATATATATATATATATATCATGAGCATAATATCACTACAATAATATATTCTCACAACAAAGAATTGCATAATGTAAAATATCAAATAAAAAATTTGTAATCTCTGACAGATAATAATACAATTAATTTAACAAAAATATTAAAAAACAAACATGTAAAAAAAAAAATTTTTTCTTAGATCATTTTCTCTTCTTCTTCAACTTTCTTCTTCTTCTTTTTCTCTTTCTTCTTTTTCTTCTTCTTCTTTTTCTTCTTCTCTTTCTCTTTCTCTTCATTCTCCACAATTCAATTCTTCTCTTTCTTCTCCTCCCTCTCCTCCTCCTCCTCATTCAAGGAAACAATCATCTCAAAACCCTTCTCAGCTACCTTCTCAGATGAGAGAGGATTCTTCTCTCTTTTCATCAGATTCACTTGAGCTTCAAAGTTCTGCATCTTCTGATCTGCTGCCTCAGATTCTATCTCTGCAGCAAGTAAATTAGTGTGCTCAGAAAGCAATGCTGTCTTCTCAATGTTCTGAATCATTGAGTGTATACAAGATCTAAACAAGGCTTCAATGCTCTGATTCTCTTCAGAAGCCTGCTAATCAATTAGACAACAGAATTGTTATCAAAAAGCATTATCAATGAATATATTCAAAATACAATCTATCAGCTTGAGCTTCTTTGTCTTGTGAATAAACACATCTTCAATCTTCTTCTGATGATGCTTTTTTGCAGCTGTTATCTTCTCAGCTCTCTCTCTCTTCATCTTGATCTCAAATCATTTCCATGAGTGCTTCTGATCTCAGTGCTGCTGCATGAGCAACTCCACTGCTTCCTTCTCCAACTTCTCATATATTGAGTCATCAGCATCATTTCTTTCATAATATTAGTCAAATTTCAGCAGAAGTGTTACTCAAAATCATTATCAATCTACTCTATTACAGAGTTTTTTCAAGACAATATGATGTGTCTTGCAGTCAGTCTCTCCATGCTTGAAGAATTCTTTCTCTTCCCTCTCAAGGTGATGATGGTGCTTGTGTGCCTTGGTGGTACACAGAGCCATCAAATGTTCCTTGAAGAGAGAAGCAGACATGTTTTCAGCAGAAGAGAAGAAGAGAAACACATTCTAATTGTGATGATGAAGATTTCTAAGGAAAATAATATATTCTTTTTATAAGTTACTATCCACACAGAAATGTGATGAGAAGAACAGAGATATATCAAAGAATTCAAGAAGAAAGAAAATCTACTTCTATATGTTATGAGAAATTATATGTCTCATAGCAATACTGTTTGCATTTTTGTGCTACTTGTTGATATTGCATGCTGCATGCACTCTGCAAGTTATATTATGGCTGAATGCAGATGAGATGTTTCTTTGTTGCTATAGAGATTATTTGCATATGCAATCTCTCAGTTTAACATCCACATATGTTTTTCTTTTTCTTTATTCTTTCTCTCTTCTCTCTCTAACCCATCATAATTCCACAGCAGTATGTTAACTATTAAAAGCAATATGAATATCTCAATGTTTTCTGTGAATGAATACTGATTGATTAATTGATTCTATCTAGCAAATTCATCATCATAAGTCTCTGTTCTTCCCTCTCTGAAATCTATGTGTCTATTCTCTGCACTCATTCTCTCTTGCTCTCTGATTCCTTCTTTCTTGCTCCCCAATTTCTTCCTCCCCTCTCAATGAAAAAAATGATCTGTGATAAGAGTATCTCTTGTCAGAGGGCAATGTCAACAACTGCTGCTTTCTGCAAGACAGTATATGAGCAGTGAGTGGTGGAGTGGAAAGCAGTCTGAGCCCATCATCATGAGCAGCATCTCAATGCTCACTGTGCTGTGTGGAAGGTGCACAACCTCTGCCCTTGTATGAAAAAAGTGAATAAGCAGAGTATGAAATTCAAAGTAATGCTTTTTGATAATACTAGATACTGATATGAAAGTAGAAACTATTTGTGAGATCTGTTATTATCAGAAGTCTGAGAATCTCATTTTCCCCAAGACCACATTTGCACATCTTGTCTGAGAGATTGATGGGGGGAAGTATTGCTTTCAGTGTTCTGCCCTTGATGCTCTCCAAGTTACTGTGAAGACAATGTTGGTCACACTTTTTGAGTGTATGATATCATGTGAAAACAGATGTAACAATATCTCACTAATCATTTCATAGATGGCCTTAAGATTATGATTCATTGTGAGCAGATGATTCTCACTGTGAGGAATATTAGATTGATGATGGAGATTGTTGAAGGATTGAATAGTAATTTTTTTGATGATTATAGATTGAAAAAATGAGTTTTGTTTTATTTTTATTTTTTTTTTTTTCATTATTTTTTTTTTTGCTGAAGATTTTTGTTTTTTTTTTTTTTTATAATATTCTCAGTTGTTGTTTTTGTTTTTGTTTTTTAATTTTCAAAATGCCTATGAGCATATAATGATATTTCTGTTGTGACATCAAAAAGGTAATGATATTTGGTAACACTCACATCATAATTAGCTACCATCCAGCATAAAGGTATATGTATTATGTAATTATGGGTAAGTCATGGTTCTGTTTGATTCTGTTTTGTAAAATGGGATCAAACAGGACTGTGACCCAGAAATCAAGATAAGAACAGTATTTGAGATCTAAATATTTCTCATAAACAGTGAAATGGGATCAGAGCTATAATACAAATAGTGTAAAGTGACTGGTTTGAAAAACAATATATGGAACCAGGACCAAAATATACGAGAATGGGATCAATGCTAAAATTGGTCATGGTCCCATGCACGGTCACATGGCCAGTCTAAACTCAAATACCTTGACAGCTAGAATCCATGGCATCAGAGTCTCTAGATTTAATTTCATAACATCTGCAATCTCATTCTCATCCACAGATGTGTTCTTTATTCTGCAGAGATTGTTGTCATCAATGACTATGAGTCTCTTCACTCAACAATTTTCATTAGCTTGCAGATCTTTTCACATCATTTTGACACATTGATCTAACTTTGTATTTTCTTTTGTCTTTAGTGACTTAAAGATTCTCTTACACAGCTTCTCTTGCAGAGTAGAGAGTCTTGTCAAGAGAGCTGTATGTTTTACAAAATCTGAGCAACAACTTGATGCATCTGTGGGATTATTTTTCCCAGAACAGTGCTCTATTTCAAAATCAAACACTGAGAGCATTTCCATTCAGCAAATCTGACACTCATTTAGCTGCTTCATCATCATGAAGTGTTGAAGATTGACATGATCAGATAAAACAGTTATTGAGTGTCTGCTATCATGTAAGTAGTGACATCATTGCCTGAAAGCTTCTACAATCAGCAACATTTCTAGATCATATGTTTGATAACATCTTTCTGTTTCTGTGAGCTTTCTAGACCAAAATGTGATCAGGTGTCAGTAATCATCATTCATTAATTGTGATATTACTGCAGCAATTGCAACATCAGATTCATCCATTTCTATATGGAGTTTTTGCTGCAGATCAAAGTGGATCAACAATGATGCTTTTGTAAAGCATTCTTTTAACTGCAAAATTGCATGCTTGCAGTTTTTATCTAACTGAACAGATGTGTTATTCTTCTCTCTTTTCATTTTGTAACCTTTTAACAATTTGGTCAGAGGTGCTGTTATTATTGAGAACTTGTATATGAATCAACAATAGAAATTGATGAATTCTAGAAATATTTGCAATTTGTTTATAGTTTGCAGTTCTGGTCAATCTAGAATTGTGTCAACACAGTGTTTCTCAACAGTAATGCTCTGTGTGGTAATCACAAAACCCAAAAATTCAATTTCTGTTGCATGGAATATACACTTACTAAGTTTGGCATATAGTCTCCATCGCCTTAACCATTCCAGCACATTCTTAACATGGACAACATGTTCATCAAGTGTGTTTGAATAGATTATGATATCATCAAGATAAGCCATGCAATATACATCTAAAAGATCACTAAGGGCTTTGTTGATATAAGATTGAAAGGTCACAGAGGCATTGATTAGCTCAAAAGATAAGACTAGATATTCAAAATATTCATATTGTGTTTGAAATGCTGTTTTTCATTCATTCTCTGCTTGTATGTGAATTCTATGATATACATCTCTAAGGTTCAATTGTGTATATATTTTGACATCTGCTAATCTATCAAGTATTTCACTTATCAAAGACAGTGGATATTGATTCTTGACTGTTATTTCATTCAATTCTTGATAATCCACACAAAGATGCAGGGTTCCATCTTTCTTTGATGTGAATAACACTGATGTGTTGGCTGGGCTCTTGGATGAACATATTCAATTCTTCTCTAACATCTTTTCAATATATTCTTGGAGGACAGAGAGTTCTTGAGGTGATAAGTTATATATTGATTGATATGAGGGTTTCTTGTCAGATTTGAGCTCTATGACATGATCATGAAATGCATGTTCTGCATCAGATATGTCTTCTCAGAATACATCAAGATAATCTTTATAATCATCTGGAATATTTGACTCAGTTGCTGCACTCGCAGCTTGTAATGATAAGACAGTGAATATAATATTGCCATCATCAATTAGTGTTGTGAATTCTTTAGCAGTATTTAGATGTATGTGGTTAATATTTGATGCTTTTCTATAGATTCAGCATCTTCACACCCAGTTGATATCAGAGTTCACAGCTTTCAATCACAGCATGCTCAAAATTATATCATATCTGCTAATATTGATTTCTTTGAAATGATGGAATTCTTCTTGAAGAATGTGTTCATCATTGATAATCTTCATTGCAGCTCTTTGTTGTTTATATGATTTAATCTTATGATTATCAACTGCTTCCACTACTTTTGATTTATCTTCTGTCTTTGAGAAATATTTTGATGCTCAGACATGGAATATGAAGTTTGCATCTGTGTCAGAATTCACTAGCATCCACATCATCGACCATTCTGCTTCTGTCAGCATCTACATATTCATTGTCAATAATTGTTTATCTTGCAGTCTAGTTGTTCATATTCCCAATGCAGCAGCTGCTTCTACAATTGAGATTGTTGATTTTTTGCTTGTCAAACTTGATTGTACTTTTTGAGATGTAACATTCAACAATCATTTACAATATGATCCTTTTTATGACAGTGAGAACACTTCTTCATTCAGTTATATTTATCTTTCTTGATTTGTTCAGTTGAATCTGTTTGTTTCTCTTGTTTCCTCTTGTTTCAATGATTGCTAGATTTATCAGAACAATGCTGATTCTCTACAAATATTGCAGATCTTTCTTTGTAGATAGTACACTGTTGCTCTGACATATTTTTCTTGAGAGTCTGTAGAGTTTGAAGCAACTCTTTGTAGTTCTGAAGCTCTTGATTTTGATGATTGAGTTCTGTGCATAATATCTTCAATATCTTACTACACAAGTTATCCATTCTTTATTCTTTGCTATATGAGGGTAAGTAGTATTCTCAGTCTTTGAGATATTTAGAGAAATTGTGTATCAATTGCCATTCTTGTTGCTTTATATCTTGAAACTTTTGACTCACCAATCAGTGCTGGTTCTGTGGATTGTTAATTTGCATTTCTAGATGTGATAACATATCATCAAAAGTCAACAGTGTTGCTCCTCCACATCTCTTATATGATGATACAAAATTCAACCATTTCTGCTTAATGTGGGTGTCAAGATAGAGTTTAGCATCATTTATCTTGTGTTCTTCCTTTCAATAATACCAGCAGTGGTGTGTAAAGAGAGTCAACATGCAATCTTTATAGTCCTTGAATTCTAACATATTTTTTCCTCAATAATAGTCCTTAATCTCCAACCTCAGTGGTGTTTCATTATCATCATTCATATCATTCACAGATTGATTTTGCAGTGGTTCTGTGGTGATATTCTGGATTAATTGAGACTCAATGAGAGTATCTTCACAAATCTGTGCTTCCAACTCATTGAGCTGCTGTTGTGCATGCAGAATAGCTAATTGCTGCTCTCATTCATGAATTTGATCATTCAACTGTTGCAAATGCACATTGTGATCATTGAAGGCAGTAGAAGATTCAGATTGGTTTTCAAGAGATCTTACACATATTGAAACCATCTTGTGTATTTTAACTAATGTTGTGTGTTTTAACTAACATTGCATGCTTTATTGTAGGTGTGTGTAACAACAGACCACTCAAATAAAGTTATGAGTGATTAGAATTGTAAGAGATGGTTGTAGATATAATTACAGAAGTAG
The DNA here is from genome assembly GCA_017607445.1 of Histoplasma ohiense. NCBI lineage: Eukaryota > Fungi > Ascomycota > Eurotiomycetes > Onygenales > Ajellomycetaceae > Histoplasma > Histoplasma ohiense. Next base: position 4,690,299 of record JAEVHH010000005.1, on the reverse strand, counting down.
TGTGAAGTACACATGTAGAATGTTAAGAAGGTAGCAATCTCTATTATTCAAAGCTAATCACTGATCTCCTAATATCTACAGATATCAGTGAGTATTATATAGGTGACTACCATGCACTACAGCCATCTATGATGCTGTGCACTATGTCCCTCTTCATTAATTCTGGCGTGTTCTGTGTTCTTCTATCGCCACATAGCTATTTTCTAATATAGATATCTCCGTTGCGTCTATTACAACTATCTGCATCAAATGCACCATCTGCAATAGATGTACTATCTGTACTGAATGCATCATCTGCAACAGATGTACTATCTGCAATAGATGTACTATCTGCACTGAATGCACCATCTGCAATGAATGTACTATCTGCAACAAATGCATCATATGCAATAAATGTACTATTTACAATGAATTTATCATCTGCAACAGATACATCATCTGCAATGAATGTACTATTTGCAATGAATATACTATCTGTAATAAATATACTATCTGCAATGAATTCATCATCTGCAATGAATGTACTATCTGCAATGAATGTACTATCTGCAACAGATGTACTATCTGCATCAGATGCATCATCTGCAATGAATGCATCATCTGCAATGAATGTACTATCTGCACTGAATGCATCATCTGCAATAGATGTACTATCTGCAACAAATGTACTATCTGCATCAAATGCATCATCTGCAATAGATGTACTATCTACACTGAATGCATTATCTGCAACAGATGTACTATCTGCAACAGATGTACTATCTGCATTGAATGCACCATCTGCAATAGATGTACTATCTGCACTGAATGCATCATCTGCAACAGATGTACTATCTGCAACAGATGTACTATCTGCACTGAATGCATCATCTGCAATAGATGTACTATCTACACTGAATACATCATCTGCAACAGATGTACTATCTGCAACAGATGTACTATCTGCATCAGATACATCATCTGCAACAGATGTACTATCTGCATCAGATGCATCATCTGCAATAGATGTACTATCTACACTGAATGCACCATCTGCAATGAATGTACTATCTGCAACAAATGCATCATATGTAATAAATGTACTATTTACAATGAATTTATCATCTGCAACAGATACATCATCTGCAATGAATGTACTATTTGCAATGAATATACTATCTGTAATAAATATACTATCTGCAATGAATTCATCATCTGCAATGAATGTACTATCTGCAACAGATGTACTATCTGCACTGAATGCACCATCCACAATAAATGTACTATCTGCAACAGATGTACTATCTGCATCTGATGCATCATCTGCAATGAATGTACTATCTGTAATAAATGCACCATCTGCAATAGATGTACTATCTGCAATGAATGTACATACTATCTGCAACAGATACATCATCTGCAATGAATGTACTATTTGCAATGAATATACTATCTGTAATAAATATACTATCTGCAATGAATTCATCATCTGCAATGAATGTACTATCTGCAATGAATGTACTATCTGCACTGAATGCATCATCTGCAACAGATGTACTATCTGCACTGAATGTATCATCTGCAATGAATGTACTATCTGCACTGAATGCATCATCTGCAACAGATGTACTATCTGTAACAGATGTACTATCTGCACTGAATGCATCATCTGCAATGAATGTACTATCTGCAATAAATGCACCATCTGCAATAGATGTACTATCTGCAATGAATGTACTATTTGCAATGAATGCATCATCTGCAATAAATGTACTATCTGCAACAAATGCACCACCTGCAACAAATTGTGAGAGGTGAATACAGTGTGAAGAGTGAATAGCAGAAGATAGTAGATAGTATAGTGAATGATAATAATAGTAGTAATTATAGTAGTAGTAATAATAGTAGCTAATTTCTAAGAAGAAAAAGAAAGAGAGAAGAAGATGTATGAAATACATACATTCATATATATATATATACATATAGAAATAGCAGTAGTGAGAATATAATGAAAAGAGGTAAGAATAAAAGAAGAGAGTACAAAGGAAATAAATAAACAAGTGCATTACACAAATGCACTGAATGCACCATCTGCAACAGATGTACTATCCACACTGAATGTATCATCTGCAATGAATGTACTATCTGCAATGAATGTACTATCTGTAATCAATGTATTATCTGCAATGAATTTATTGTACTATCTTCAAATAAGCTGCCTACACAGTGTATATTGTACAAATCTGATAGATATTATAGATAGTGTAAATTATACTTATAATTATATACAATATCTAAACAGTATATAAGATATATAAACTTATTGTAATGGATTTGCCACTGATTAATCAGATGTTATCATTGATGTGAATTGAACTGTTTATATCATCTGTGCAGTTCATACAATCTATCTCAAGTTCTCAACAGCATCATCAACACACTTGACACTATTCTGATAATAGATTACAAATTGATTAAGATAAGAAAGTGAAAAGAGAGTAGAAGAAAAAATCATACAATAAAAGTTCTTATAGTAGAGATATATTGAGATATAAGATGAAAGAATGATAAAATACTTTTCAGTCATATAATCTCTTTCTGTTATAGATTCTTTATCATTGTCATTAGCAATCTACTTCAGTATATCATTATTTGGAAAGAGGCTAGAAGTAACTGAGTGTTCTGATCAATGCAGCAAAGCAGTATAAGAACTATCAACTTATTCAACAAGAAACTTATTCTCTTGACTGACAGATCTCATTGTGACGGGTTAGCACCCGTTAGTAATTAACTTACACAACCAACTCCCCTCCTGCACCCGCTTGTTCCTGGCCGTTGTCACCTCACATAACCCTCGATGTTCTTCCGCTCCGTGCTCCACGCTCATATAGTTTCTAACAATTCTTCCACATAGCTCTTAACATTCTTCTGTTCCATGCTCTGCACTCACATAGTCTCTAATGATTCTTCCGTGTAGCTCCTTACATTCTCCCACTCTGTGTTCCACACTCACATAGTCTCTAACAATTCTTCTGCATAGCTCCTTACATTCTCCCACTCTGTGTTCCACACTCACATAGTCTCTAACAATTCTTCCACATAGCTCTCAACAATTTCTCCACCCCACATTCTGCACTTGTGTAGCTTCTAACAATTCTTATGTGTATCTCTTAATATTCTTCCACTCCACACTTCACTGTGGAGTGGCTTCTGATATTCTTCTGCTCTGAACTTTCCTCTATAAGAACCCTCTTCATACAATCTTTTCTTCTGATTTCTTTTCTCTTTCTTTCCTTAATCAATTCATAATCTGTAATTAGGATAGTACCAAATCATTAATCAAAGTACACTCATTACATTACAAATTGATTCTTCTGTGTTTAAGGCTCAAGTGCCTCATTATTAGTTCTTACATCTGAGTGCATTGTTATCAGTTCTTACACTTGAGTGTGTTGTTTACAGGTCTGAGTGTCTAGTTGTTACAAGAGATCTCTCATGGGTCTGAGTGCTCTTATTGTTAGTTATATAGGCCATTGTGCCTAAGCATCTGAAACACAATCAACTGTGTTCTACAAGGCCCAAGTGCCTACAAACTGTAACACTGTGAATAGTGTTCACAAAGAAGCTTGATCAAGCTTAGCATCACAACACTGCAAATAGTGTCTGCAAGAGGATCAAGTATTTCTTTTCTTTTTTTTATTATTATATGTTCTTAGATATCAAAATGAACTACAAGCAATTCTACAAACACCCACCACACCCAAACATGGTGGATGATAACTTAGACCTACAAAGCATCCTCCAGCAGCAGGTGCTACAGATGGCTGAATTGCAACAACAACTTGCTGAGATGAGCACTTCCATATTCATCATTCCTTCTACACCCACGCCTCATGAAAAGCCCCCAAGAGAGAAGCTTTCAATCCTCAACAAATACAAGAAAGATCTAGCACTCTATCTCATGTGAAAGTCAAAAGTGAACACCAAATTGAACATCAATGAACAAGCAATAGGCTCACTATCCAATCAAGTGTGGTATATCCATAGCAGGTTGGATGGCAACACATTAGCAAAATTCCAACTCTGAATGAGCCATTGCCAGGACCATCAGCATACATCAGAGCTAGTCTTTCAACAACTCAACTCTCTCTTCCTCAATTCTACACTTCAAGCCAAGGTGTTAGACTGGCTTAATTGAACTCATCAGATGAATGTCACATTGATAACTTATCTTTCTGAATTCAATCACAAGCTCCTAGAAGCAGGTGGGCAAGACTGAGACAACACTGTCAAGATCAACATATTGTTCAAGAACTTGAACTTTCAATTGCATAATCAAAGTATAGAATGTCTGAAGCTCTCAATATACAGTGAATTCTGCACTAATCTTTGTCTGTTGAACAATGATCTGTCTCAGTTCTGCATGCTCCAAAATTGCAGAGGATTTCACTGAACAAATGTGTATGCTCTGAATCACTCTGCAGCATCCCCCATCTCTGAATCAGAATCAATGAACTGAGTCTCATATGTGAACACAAGCTGTCTGAGGATTCCTAACATCTCAGAGAAGAACACCACTGACTGAATCATCAGAGAAGTCTGCATACACTGTGACAAGCCAGAACACTTCACAAATCAATATTCAAATGTGATTGCTCTGAGTAAACCCCTCACATGCATGAATGCTGTGTCGCCTGTGGATAGGCAAGAACAGAGAAAAGATGAGCTCTCACTCTAAAACATGAACAAAAGCTCAAGAAGCAGAAAGCTAGCTGGAGATTCAAGCAGAAGATGCAAGTGAATGCAATCATGATCTCTGCCATTGTAAATAGCTTAGTCAACATACAAGCAATGATAGACAGTGGTTTTCTTCACTACACTCTTATAGACATCCAGCTGGTCGAGAAGCATAAGCTCCAGCATATCCCCTTTTTCAAACTGTGTAAGCTCAGTGGATTTGACAGCCCCAGAGGATCCACCTTCTACAACATGGTAAGATTTAATGTCAACATAGAAGGACATGAGAAAAAGAACATATATGCATACAAAATACAAGACCTTGAGTACAATCTAATGCTCAGTCTATCATGGCTCACAGAATTTGGAACCTTGTTGGATGCATGCAACCACTGCCTTATTTTCCCAGGAGGTGACTGTGTTTATGAGAAGAATGTTGATAGAACTGCTGATCTCACCCAGATATCAGTGAAAGCATACAAACTACTAATCCATCAAGTGCATGAGAAGAAGAACATCCAAGTGTTTGCTGCTAGCATAGTGGATATCAAGAAAGTGTTAGAAAAGTTAGAATCTAAAGATTTCAAGAAACTGTGCAAGAAACTATCTGAATTGTACAAAGACTTTGCAGATGTGTTTGATGAGAAAGAAGCTGAAAAGCTTCCCCCTCACCAAGAACCCAGCATAGATCATACAATCAAGCTTATCAAGAAAGACAGTAAGAACCCACAACTACTCTGAGGTCCTCTCTACAGCATGTCATGCAACAAGCTCCTCATTCTATGAAAAACACTCAATGAATTACTAGACAAAGACTTCATTTGTGTTAGCAACTCATCTGCTGCAGCATCTGTACTGTTTGCAAAGAAATCAGAAGATGACTTATGATTCTGTGTTGATTATCAAGGACTCAACAAGATTATGCAGAAGGATCAATACCTCCTCCCACTCATCAATGAAACACTCAAATGAATAGAAAAAGCAAAATGATTTACAAAACTTGACATCTCTGCAGCCTTCTACAAGATAAGGATTAATAAAGGTGATGAATGGCTAACTGCCTTTCATACACATTACAGATTATATGAATGGACAGTGACCCTCTTTGGATTAGTGAACACTCTGAGTACATTCCAGAAATACATTAACTGGGCCCTATGAGATCTGCTCAATGAGATTGCCTCAGTGTACATGGATGATATCTTAATCTTCACTGATGGATCACTCACTGAGTATCATAAGCACATACAACAAGTTCTTGACTGCCTATGAAAAGCTGGACTGCAAGTGGACATTGACAAATGTGACTTCAAGACCAAGTCTACAACCTATCTAGGATTCATCATTGAAGCTGAAAAAGGTGTATGTATGGATTCTAAGAAGATGAAAGCAATTCTCAACTGGGAGGTATCAGTCTCAGTAAAAGAAACTAGAAGCTTTCTAGAGTTTGTCAACTTCTACTGAAGGTTTATCAAGGACTTCTCCAATATTGTACAACCACTAACAGACCTGACCCGGAAAGATGCTGTATTCCAATGAACTGACAAAGCAGATGCAGCATTCAAAAAGCTGAAGTGTATGTTCACAAACATCTCAATACTGCAATCATTTGATTCAGATAAGCATATGATTCTTGAAACAGACACCTCAGGTTATGTAGTAGATGGAGCACTGATGCAATATGACAACAAAAATGTTCTACAATCTTGTGCCTTCACTTTGAAAAAGATGTCACCTGCTGAATGCAACTACAAGATCTACAACAAAAAGCTTCTAGTGATCATACAATGCCTTGAAGAATGGGAATCTGAACTCATGAGTGTTGAGAGATTCAAGATTGTTACTGATCATAAGAATCTAGAGTACTTCACAACCACTTGTAAGCTCACTGAGAGACATATGTGTTGATCATTGTTTCTTAACTGTTTTTCATTCACAATTTGTTATCAATCTGAAGTAGAGAACACTCTTGCAGATGCTCTGTCCTGCTGAGAACAAGATATGCCATCTGATGACTTGGATGACAGATGGAAACACTGAGAGCATCAGTTAATCAACCCTGCAATTATAGAAAGTCCTACACAATCAGATGAACCCCATGTACATATCAACCAGTTCCGAGCTCAAGAACCCTTGCTCAAAGAACAATGGAGACTAGTGACAGAGACAGATGAATTCTGACAACAAGCTGCTGAAGCTGTACAAAGCAAAGCACCTTGATTCCCTGCAGGTGTATACCCAAGAACAGATATCTCAGCATGTTCAATTGACAATGACAACTGCTTACACTTTCAAGATAGGTGATGGGTCTCCGATTCAGAACCTCTACAAACACAGATCATGCAAGAAATTCATGACTCACTGATGACTGAGCACTCAGAATGTGAAATCATGTACAACATTGTCACTCAAGAATTCTACTGATCAGATATGTCAAAAGATATACACTGGTTTGTACACAACTGTGATCACTGCAGCTCAGTGACAGCATGATGTGAATGCTGAAAAGAGATGCTGAAGCTCTTATCTGTTTCTGACTGAACTTGATGTGATATAGCTATTGATTTTGCAGTTTCCTTACTCAAAAGTGAAGGTTCTACAAACATTCTAGTCATTGTCAACTGACTCAGCAAGGGTGTAATACTACAGCTCTGTGACAAGATGGATGCTGAAGTAGTTGCAGATGCCTTCATCAGAAGCCTGTTCTATCATATACACAGTCTGCCTTCATTCATTGTGTCAGATAGAGACAGTCAATTCATCAGTGCACTCTGGGCCTGTGTATGCCAATTATTAAGAATTGAATGAAAGTTATCAATGATGTATCACTCAGAGACTGATGAAGCTACTGAGAGAATGATACAAACAGTAAAGAACATTCTCTGTAAGTTCTGCAATTACACACAAGACAACTGAAGCAACCTGCTGCCACATGCTGAGATTGCAATTAACAGTCAAGATTCCATTACAACAGATGTAAGCTCATTCTTCCTTCTACACAGATACAACTTAGAGGTTCTGGACTTCTCTGAGACTCTCTGAGAAACCGCGTACACCCGCAGCCTCATACAGACAGCAGAGAACATTGTGAGCAAGCTGAAGAAAGTTCATGAATGGACAGAAGCTTCAATGACCAGCACTTAGTAAGATTATAAGAATCAAACAAACATCAGAAGGAGTTCTGTAATCTGATATCATATAGAAGACAAAGTCTGACTGGATCTCAAGAACATAAGAACAGACCACCTCTTGTGTATGCTAGATTATCATCATATCAAGTATACAGTGAAGGAAGTGCTAGACACACATGATTATCAACTCAACACCTCACCTGGCATCCATGATGTCTTTCATATGAACCTGCTCCAACCCACAGCTGAGGATCCATTCCCCTCACAGAGAACCTCCAATTGACAGCCACCTGCCATTGTAGAAGAAGACAACAAACTCAAGTGAGAAATCAAAGCAATTCTTGATGATAGAACCAACCACTGCTGCTGCAAATACCTTGTCAAATGGGTAGAATACAATCATCTGACCTGGGAACCTGCATCTGCCTTGGAGGACACCGCCGCCCTCAACACCTACAAGTCCTCACTCACCCTGGTAGAGGGGGATAATGTGATGGATTAGCACTCATTAGTAATTAACTTACACAACCAACTCCCCTTCTGCATCTGCTTGTTCCTGGCTGTTGTCATCTTGTGTAACCCTTGATGTTCTTCCACTCTGTGCTCCACACTCATGTAGTTTCTAACAATTCTTCTGTGTAGCTCTTAACATTCTTTCATTCCATGCTCTGCACTTGTATAGTCTCTAATGATTCTTCTGTGTAGCTTCTTACATTCTCCCACTCTGTGTTCTGCACTTATGTAGTCTCTAACAATTCTTCTGTGTAGCTTCTTACATTCTTCCACTCTGTGTTCCACACTCATATAGTCTCTAACAATTCTTCTGCATAGCTCTCAACAATTTCTCTGCCCCATGTTCCACACTCATGTAGCTTCTAATGATTCTTATGCATATCTCTTAATATTCTTCCACTCTGCACTTCACTGTGGAGTGGCTTCTGATATTCTTCTGCTCTGAACTTTCCTCTATAAGAACCCTCTTCATATGACCTTTTCTTCTGATTTCTTTTCTCTTTCTTTCCTTAATCAATTTGTAATCTGTAATTAGAATAGTACCAAATCGTTAATCGAAGTACGCCCGTTACACTCATCTCTTTCAACTCTTTAGATGTAGAGAAGTCAGATACTGACTTTCAGTCAATTATGTTTTCTATCTCAGAGAGTAGCAACATTTTTGATTGACATATAAGCCACAGTGGTGCATGAGCTGCAGAAGATTGTTTAGAGATGTTATTTGTAGCACTGCTGATTCTTAAGATTTCTTGAATAAGAGTGTGACTGTTGTCAGTGGCAATGTATGAAAGAGGCATCTGAGAATCTAAATAGTTGGGAAGATGGCTAGTTCTGACAGACTGTTTGAGAGGTTTAGCAACTGAGTGAGACTTCTTAATAGCTTGAAGTAGAGGGAGAGATGGCTCTTGAAGCTAATATAGATCAGAATATGAAAAACATCACTGAAATTGTGCTTCTCAGAACAGATAGTGCATTTGAGAATAGAACAATGTATGATTTTAAACAAACAGTCTACTCAATTTTAGACTGTCTGTTCATTCATTCATATAGCAACAAGTGTTCTTCTTCTTGTGAACCCACTCTACAGTTGCACAAACTCTAACATTCTTCCACTCCACACTCCACTATAGCATTGATAGACAACTCATCAAATAGAGACATTGATGCAGTCATTGATTCAGAAGAGCTTTCTCTGTCTGATCTTGAATCTAGTCTGTTGACAGAACTAGAGTGCTTCTGTGTGCAGCTCAAATACTATTATATATTCACTGAAGAATCTCTGAAATGACTTCAAAACAATACTGACAGCAGCTATGATTGTTGAGCTCAAGATCTGACAAGAATAAAAATTAAATCTTAGTATCAATCTACTTCTATATAATTCTGAGATCTCAACTATTTTACAATTTTTAATCAAGCTGTATCTCTTATATTCAATTCATTCTGATGTAGAGTCATTTGCTTCTTGACATTATTCTGCATCTGAAGTGACATTTGCTGGAACTCTTCACAGAGAAGCTGTCAGTTGATAATCACACACTCAATATTCAAATTCTGATATACAAAACAGTATGTGAATGTCTGTTTGTTTTTCTGCTTAATATGCTGAATACAAGCAATCATCTATTCCTTCTGTGAACTCAATCACTCCAGCCTGAACAGAATGAGATACTGAGCACACACATATGTGAACTCAGTGCTGAGAAGGTCAATAATGCTGATCAGTATATCAGAAAACTCAACTGCTTTGTCATCTTCATCAAATGACTCATTACTGTTGAATGAGTATACAAGATCATCACAGTTCTGTCTCTTCAATTCACTGTGCACTGCTTTAGCATTGAGACTCTGATTGTATAGCCACTATTCAGTCAGTCAGTATTTCAGAAGCTGGAAAGCCAGACTGTTTGAGTGAGACAGAGACTTACATATTCAAGAATATACATCACAACAGAAAAGAAACACATGATGATCAGCTTCTCTCTTCAACTCTCAAAGTCACATATACTCTGTGCAGTTCTGATGATGTCCATGAGTCTGTTGCATTTTTCACTGTCTTGAATCAGAGTATTAAGGTTTTGAATATAGAGTGATGTGGATGGGTTGATCAGCCAACCATTTTCTCTGAGCTTCTTCTTGGTGAGAGCAAGCTCTGAGTTTTTCAACATGAGATTGAGAAGTCTGGGAAAGATCATGAGGATTCAGTTATGTCAAGAAATCTTAAAGAAGCTGTGGAAGCTCATCTGAGATTCAGCTTTCTTTGCTCACTGATTTGCTGACAGACTGTTGTATTGAAAAACCCTCTTCTGATACTGTTTCTCAACACATTTCTTGGCATCAGTCTCCAGTTGCTTGATTCTGTGAAGATACTTCTCAGACAGATAACACTCAACATTCTTGTGCTCATTTGATAATAATCAGACAATGAGCTTGAAGAATCAGAAAGCTTCAGATGACTGATGAATCATAAGATTTTTCATCAGATCTTCAAACTTCTCAGCCAGCTGCTGTAGAGATTGCTGTTCTCTAAAAGACATCTTCTGATCAGTGCTGTGGGTCTTCAGAAGTGATCTGACATTTTTTACAAGTTGATCAAATAACTCAGAACAGCCATTCTGCAGACTGCAGTGCTGTCATCACTGTTTTGTGTAAAGAACATTCATTCAGTGTTTCATGTTCTCTGAGCTGTAATCACAGAGAGTACTGCTTAGAATTCAGATCTGTGGCAAGTCATCAGCTTGTCTTTCTCTGAACTTGACAAACAGATCAACTGATTCAGTGTTGTTCTTTTTCTGATGAAACTCATCATGAATGATCACATCTCACACAGGGAAAACTAACTCTTGTCTCTGAAGAAGTAATGTGAAAGCAGCAGGTTTTTTTCTGATATATCTGTTGACATGGTTAAGATAAGAGGCAGAAGTTATGATGATCATATATCAGTGATGATGATGCTCTGTTGCACTGCTGAGAATATCTAAACAATCATGATTGCTGTTGAAGTTGAAAATGAATCTGTGATTCAGATGTTCAAGGGATGTCTGTATCATATTGTCATGTATCAGAAACAGACTGAGCCTCAGAATGTTTTTCTTGCCATTTGCAATGATGATGACGAATTGACAGGCCCATGAGTAGAGAAGACTCTTTGGTACAAGCACAAGAAAAGATCCACCAAAGACCTTGATATGACATGCAGTAACTTCATATTTGACACAGTGACACAACATTGAAAAGAGTCTCTGTGAAGAGCACTTGAACAGTGATTCATCAGCACTGATGAGCTCAGCCTGATTGAAGAGTAGATGTTGATCAGAAAATTTTTTGATATGATCAGAGTTGATCTTAAGTCAGATGAATATGGTAAGCAGAATGTAAACAATCATTGTCTTATCAAGACTCATCTGATCTGCAAGAATGCCACTCTCTTGAGGTTTACAATTTTGCTGAAGAATTCAATAGACATCAAAGAGTTGATAAGCAAATGATTTCATCTGCATATTCCAGATTTTGATGAATCTTCTTGAATGAGTTTCATTGTTACTGAACTTGTCTGGCAGCAGATAGAATTGCTGGAACTCAGAGAACAAGACAGAGATGAGTTGTTCACAGAGATCAATCAAAGTTGAAATACTCTGTTGAAGCATTGCATCTGCTGTCAGATCAATAACATTGTCATTATCATTATCTTGATTATCATTGACTGGCATTGTGGAGACTGGAGCTTCTTCATCATTGAACAGCTGTCAGTGTTCCTCTTCACTTGAATCAGTAGAGTAAATCTCATCCACATTTCAATCAATTGACTCATTATCTAAGCAATATTAGCACTAGTTAGCTTCAGAAGTGGCAACAGCAACAACTTATTTCAATTACTGATCACTGATTTGAGAAGAGGAAGATTTCTCAGATTGTCTATTTCTGACTGAGTATACATTATCAGTGACTGAGTTGCAAGAGGATATCTAAGACTAAGATTATATCTTTATTCTTGCTCTTACAATCAATCTTGTTGTCTCCATCACTGATGATAGAAGAAACTCCATTGTTTGTGTCAGAATCCTCACTCTCAGATGGATTTCAATCATCAGATTTGTTGTTGTCATCATCCTCAGTGGCATCAGTTTTACTGTTGATATGATTGATTGTGTTGGTGTCAGTGATATCTGAACCATTGTCCAAACTGCTGAGAGGCTGCGCAGGAGTGGTTATTGAGAAAGAAGAATTGATATAGAGCATACAGATTTTGAGTTTGAGATGTACAGAGATTATACTGTTGTCATCATAAGCTGCATCATCTGTATTGTCAGCACAGTTGATCAGGTTTGTGCAGAGACTTTCAGAATCATTCTCCAATCTACTAGAAAGCTGCACTGAGGCAGAGATGGGCTGTGAGATAGCAGAATTGACAGAGAACATTGAAGAATCTAGTCTAGTGTGTGAAGTTGATTCTGTGAGATGTTTCTTGAAAATAACAGTGGTGGATTGTGTAGAGATGGAGATTGTTGAGAGGTTCTGAGTTGTCAGAATCTGATTCTGACTGCAATCATCTAAGTCATCATCATGATGCTCTGAGAATTGATCATACAAATCATTCTATTCTATATTAGCTCTAAGATCAAAAGAAGAAAAGAAAGAAAGAACTAAATATAATTCTACAAAGTAATGATCATTCAGATTTACTGACAACTTCAATGACAATTCAATCACCATGAATTCAAGGTCATTGCAATGGTGATTATGGATAAGATTGAGAATGGCAGTGCGAAGGTTGTATGTGTTCTTGAGATGAATGGCATTTGACAGATCATGTTCTCTCTAATGTAGTACTATGAAGTAAGACTGTAGCTTGGCTTCATCAATGTCACTGTTCTCATCAATTAAACCCATCATTTTATCAAAGTTGAGAACAGACAATTGACTCATTCTCTGTGAGATCTCAGAGTAATTGTTGCAGATATCAGAAAGAAGAAAGAAGAATGAGAGATTTCTGACTTCATGACTCTCAAAGAATATCTTGATGATACAGCTTCTCAGCAGTTTCTCAGAACTGATTATTGATAATGACAATGCTGTTTTTCTAACACTCAGCTGAGACAATTTCAAAGTCTTAATCTGCTTGAATTGATCAGAGGATTCTAAGATGTTCAGATCACTCAAATCACTGCTGAAGAGAGGCTGTTATCATCTTTTTTTGTGGGAATATAATCTAAGACTTGATGATTCAGAGCAGAAATCATCAGCACTCTCATCTGCACTTCCACTGTAGCTGCTTGAACACTTTCTGAGTCTTATACAGTGTCTTGACACTCTCAATGAGCTACTGAGATGTTTTTCAATTTTATTCTTGATTTGATACTTGAGATATGAGACCTGGGTATATAGATCATTGACTATCTCAGAGTTATTCTGATTTGATAAGATGCAGCTGAGAAACTTGGCAAGGTTGTCTCTCAACATCTGCTTGATGTGAGAGAGAATGTCTGTCTGAGTGTAGAACTGATGATAGAGATTATACTTGACAAGCAGCTTTCTGATAATCTTGTCAACAGATGACAGCTCAGACAGTGAAATGTCTATAAGCTCACAAAACTTCTCTGCAGACTGCAGTGCTCTTTCAGATTCAATGTTGTGTGCATGAGACATGTTGTAACACTGATCTAACCAGTCAGTAATAACTTTCTAACATGTAAATGATGATGTGAAGCTTGCTATCAATGATAAAATGCAGAGAGAAAATAGAGGATGGTTGTAAAGAGCTAAAACAGAGGAACAGCTTGAAATCAATGAAGTTTTAAAGTGATTTGATATCAGATGAACACTAAGCAATTAGCACATTGAGCTCTCTCTTTATTATGAAGAAATAGAGAAAGACTGGCAATTCTGACAGATGAATGAGAGAGGGTGATAAAGAAGAGAGCTGAAAGTGACAGTTGTAGAGATTAATAAATATGACAACATGAATTGCTAAGCAAGAGATTGGAGAATCAGTGAATTGAAAGAAGCAAACAGAATGAGACAGAAGAAAGAGATATTAACACAAGAAGATGATTAATGAACTATACAACACAAAGACAGCCTTCAACCACTGAACAGATGAATGTATACTCTATATATAGCCTCATCAATGAAACAGATGGGTAAATTACATCATCTGCATAGATCTGCAAATGAGATTATCTAGTCTATTGAAACAGCACATGATATCTGCTATGATATTATTAGTTAAATGATTTGCTATCAGTATGAATTAAAAGAATCTATACAATGATATCATCTGCATCATCTGTATCATCAGTATCATCTGTATTATTGATATCATCAGTATCATCAGTATCATCTGTGTCATCTGAATCATCTGTAAACTCTCTAAATTTGCCCTCATTCTCAAACAGACACACAATTCTGATTCTCTGAGGAATGCACATCAGAGTGAGACTGTAGACTGAACTGATCAGATGTGCTGACTGCACAGACTGTATTGTTGATAAAAACTGTATCAACCCCAACTGTTCAAACAATCCATGAATTCAGAATGCAATCATGCTTTTATTGAGTGCCATGCCAACTGCACTGTTCACATAACTCTAATTCTAAGATATGTCATGATATATCTTGATATTTTATAGTGAAGATGATGCCAGCTCCAGACATAGAATATCTAAGATCATCAAACTGTTCATAAAGATGCAGATATCAAGACAAGATGCAGTTGAGAAATTAAAAATATATAAGTTCACTACAACTAACTTTCTCAACACTACTAAGCAATCTTGACAGTCTCATGACATCTATGTATGTACAGTACATGAACAGTACATATATTTAAGTTAACTAATTTATCATTCAATGTCAATCTTTCAATCAACAATAAATATCTACACTTCTGATAAAGTTTAAACAACAAAAGAAAGTTTTTTCATTGTGATGACAACTAGTAGACAAGTCAAATGTCATTCTAAATAGAAACAAAAAGAAACAAAGATCAAGATGATAACTCTAAAATATTACCAAGCACAGAAAAAATTAGTTGAGTGCTAGATCTGCTAATCTCATCTCTATCAATCTGATTGTTGATTTTCTTCTGACTCATTCCAGGCTGATGTGTCCATATTGTCAATATCATTGAAAGGACTGAAATTGAGTGGATTCTCAATCTGATCTCATTCAGCACCTGACCCATCCTCTAAGATTTCTCCCTCTTCAATGGTGATATAGTTACTGCTGGTAGTGGAAATGGCAGTGCTATGTTTGAGACTGATGTGCTTGAAGATGAAATCCTTGAGACAGATATAGAAGATGCGAGTCTGTCTGAAGTGACTGATCACATGCTGGAAATAACATGCACCACAGTGTTCCTGGGTATGATCAAGGGCATTGATATTGATGATGATATAGCAGGCATGACAAGCATAAGAGAGTTCAATATTGAGATGATTGAGCTTGTGAAGGAAATCAATTTTCTTCTCAACAATCAGATCAAAGATGACAATGGAACACTCATCTCTCTGAAAGCCATCAATCTTATGAAGAAGAACCTTGTCATACTCAGAGTCTAAAGTCTTCTGAAGATGAGCAATCACAGCAGTGTACACAAGATATTGATTGTTGTAGAGTGTCAGAATCACAATGTCATTGATGAGGATACTGACTGTGATGTGAAGAGAGACAACAAGATCACACACAAAGATGATATTGAAAAGATTGCTGAGTAAGTGAGTGGTTGGATTGACAGAGACAGTGCTGTCAATCAGATTGATCATGACAGAGACTGATGAAATCTCAAAATGTTTCTTGTTGAACTTCTCAACATCACAGGTTCAGATGGTGGTCTGTTGAACATCAGAAACATCTAACAGCAAGCTCTGATAGAAGATATCAGACACAACAGCACTGACTGAAGAGTGTAAGTGATGTTGAATATCAAATGTATCAACTTGAACATCAGCTTCAATCAGACAAATGAACAGAGACTGATGAATCTGAAGCTTGAAATTATTGCTGACATTGTTCAACATGATTGTAGAGCATAGCTGAAATTCATCACTGATAAATATGTAGATCTGAGAATCATAGTGAGTGATAATAGATCAATTCTTCATCTCAGAAGTCTTGGCTGCCTTGTCAACAATGATGACATCTGAATTGATGTAGTTGTAGATCTTGGCAACTGTGGTCTGAGAAAGAGTGAAAAACAGAACATCAGCATTCTGAAGAACATTCTGATGCAGCTCAGAGATGAGCTCATTCAGCTTTTCAATCATCTCAGAATTGTTGTTGAGAAGACTCTGTGAGAATTGGTTATAGAGTCAGCAGAGTGATACATAGCAAGTAATGTCTTCTACATGAGGCTTGACAAGATCAGCAAAGTGCAGCATTCATATACTCAGATTGAGGAAAAGATGAGCAAGCTGTGGGTCATTGAATCTGAGATGTCAATGCAAATCAGTGATGACTTGAGTGTAGCTCTTGTACACAACAGAGACAGTAACAATCTGAGAGATGTTCTCTGTGAGATTAGCAACATTGACTATCTACAGTCAGTTGTTGTAGAAGAGACTACATTTATCTTCAGCTTCAGCTCAGATGATATTCTCATCTGTGGTAATGAAATAAATGCAAATGATGATCAGCTTAGTGATTGGCTTGTCAGTGTCAGAACTCTGAAAATAGTTGCCATGCTTCTTCTTCAGAGCATTGTACATCATGATGATGAGTTCATTGACTGATTCATTGAATGAGGCAGTGATGAGAAGCTGATGCTTGGCATCTTCAACTTCATTCTTTGAAGTTTCAACAAACAGAAGCATTGTGTGGGTGATTCAGTAAGACTTACTGATTTCAGATGATCTCTGAAAGAGATCCACCTCTTCAATCAGAGACAGCAAGCTGTTCATTGCAAAAGTCTGCTTGATGTTGAATTCAGCAGTTAAATGAACATCATTGATCAGATTCAGATGTTCACTGCTCTTGATTGACTTGTAGATGTTGACACAGTGAAGATGGGTGAATCAAAGATCATTGATCAAGAGAAACTTGAGTATGTCAATCTTTCACAGTGAAAGTCTATCATTCTGAAACTTGTGGAGACTTGCAATCTGAAGATGAAAGAGCATGATGAACTGAATTGCTTGAACAAGCACTGAAATACCATGGGCACTGGCTACTGCAGAATGCAATTCAGATACTGTCTGGGCCTTCATGAAATCAACCAGTTCAAAGGGTACATGGTGTAACGGGCGTACTTCGATTAACGATTTGGTACTATCCTAATTACAGATTACGAATTGATTAAGGAAAGAAAGAGAAAAGAAATCAGAAGAAAAGGTCGTACAAAGAGGGTTCTTATAGAGGAAAGTTCAGAGTGAAAGAATATCAGAAGCCACTCCACAGTGGAGTGCAGAGCAGAAGAACATTAAGAGGTATGTGTAAGAATTGTTAGAAGCTATATAAGCACAGAACATGGGGTGGGGGAATCATTGAGAGCTACATAGAAG
Organism: Histoplasma ohiense; assembly: GCA_017607445.1. NCBI lineage: Eukaryota > Fungi > Ascomycota > Eurotiomycetes > Onygenales > Ajellomycetaceae > Histoplasma > Histoplasma ohiense. The sequence goes on along the minus strand of JAEVHH010000005.1, from coordinate 4,672,442 downwards.
AATTGTTAGAGACTACATAAGTGCAGAACACAGAGTGAGAGAATGTAAGAAGCTATGCAGAAGAATCATTAGAGACTATACAAGCACAGAACACAGAGCAGAAGAACATAAGAAGCTACACAGAAGAATTGTTAGAGACTATACAAGTGCAGAGCACAGAGCAGAAGAACATTAAGAGCTACACAGAAGAATCATTAGAAACTATATGAACACAGAGCACAGAGCAGAAGAACATTGAGGATTATGTGAGATCATAACAGTCAGAAACAAGCAGATGCAGAAGAGGAGTTGGTTGCATAAGTTAATTACTAACAGATGCTAATCCATCACATTATCCTCCTCTACCAGAGTGAGTGAGAACTTGTAGATGTCAAGAGCAGTGGTGTTCTTCAAGGCAGACACAGATTCCCAGATCAGACAATTGTATTCTACTCATTTGATGAGATATTCACAACAGTGATGATTGATTCTATCATCAAGAATTGCTTCAATTTCCCACTCAAGTTTGTTGTCTTCTTCTACAATGATGGGTGGCTGCCAATTGAAGGTTCTCTGTGAGGGGAATGGATCCTCGGCCATGGGTCGGAGTAGGTTTGTATGAAAGATGTCATGAATGTCAGATGGGGTGTTGAGTTGATAATCATGTGTGTCTAGCACTTTCTTCACTGTATACTTGATGTGGTGGTAATCTAGCATACACAAGAGATGGTCTGTTCTTATGTTTTTGAGATTCAGTCAGACTTTGTCTTCTATATGATATTGGGTTGCAGAACTCCTTCTGATGTTTGCTTGATTCTTATAATCTTGCTGAATGCTGATCATTGAAGCTTCTGCTCATTCACAGACTTTCTTCAGCTTGCTCACAATGTTCTCTGCCATCTGTATGAGGCTGCAGACATACATGGTTTCTCAGAAAGTCTCAGAGAAGTTCAGAATCTCTAAGTTGTATTCATATAGAAGAAAGAATGAGCTTACATCTGTCATAGTGGAATCTCAACTGTTAATCACAATCTCAGCATGTGACAGCAGATTGCTTCAGTTGTCTTGTGTGTAATTGCAAAACTTACAGAGAATGTTCTTTACTGTTTGTATCATTCTCTCAGTAGCTCCATCAGTCTCTGAGTGGTACACTGTTGATAACTTTTGTTTGATTCTTAATAATTGGCATACACAGGCTCAGAGTGCACTGATGAATTGACTGTCTCTATCTGACACAATGAATGAAGACAGACTGTGTATATGATAGAATGAGCTTCTGACAAAGACATCTGCAACTACTTCAGCATTCATCTTGTCACAGAGCTGTAGTATTACATTCTTGCTGAGTCAGTCAACAATGACTAGAATGTTTGTAGAACCTCCACTTTCAGATAAGAAAACTGCAAAATCAATAGCTATATCACATCAAATTCAGTCAGAGACAGATAGAAGCTTCAGCATCTCTTTTCAGCATTCACATCATGCTGTCACTGAGCCACAGCAATCACAGTTGTGTACAAACTGATGTATGTCTTTCAACATATTTGATCAGTAGAATTCTCAGATGACAATGTTGTACATGATTTCACATTCTGAGTGTTCAGTCATTGATGAGTCATGAATTTCTTGCATGATTCATGTTTGTAGAGATTCTGAATTGGGGACCCATCATCTATCTCAAAAGTGTAAGCAGTTGTCATCATTGATCAAACATGCTGAGATATCTGTTCTTGGATATACACTTGCAGAGAATTGAGATGCTCTGTTTTGTATGACTTCAGCAGCTTGTTGTCAGAATTCATCTGCTTCTGCTGCTAGCTTCCATTGTTCTTCAAGTGAGGGTTCTTGAGCTCAGAACTGATTGACATATACACAGAGTTCATCTGATTGTGTAGAACTTTCTATGATTGCAGAGTTGATTAATCAATGCTCTCAGTGTTTTCATCTGTCATCCAAATCATCAGATGGTATATCTTGTTCTCAGTGAGACAGAGCATCTGCAAGAATGTTCTCTACTTCAGATCAATAACAAATTGTGAATGAAAAACAGCTAAGAAACAATGATCAATGCATATGTCTTTCAGTGAGTTTACAAATGATTGTGAAGTACTCTAAGTTCTTATGATCAGTAACAATCTCAAACTTTTTGACACTCATAAGTTCAGACTCTCATTCTTCAAGACATTGTATGATCACTAGAAGCTCCTTGTCATAGATCTCATAGTTGCATTCAGCAGGTGACATCTTTTTCAAAATGAAGACACAGGATTATAGAACATCTTTATTATCATATTGCATCAGTGCCTCATCTATTACATAATCTGAGGCATCCATTTCGAGAATTGTATGCTTATCCAAATCAAATGATTGCAGCATTGAGGTGTTTGTGAACATACACTTCAGCTTTTTGAATGCTGTGTTCACTTTGTCAGTTCATTGGAACACAGTGTCCTTCTGAGTCAGATTCATCAGTGATTGTATGATATCAAAGAAGTCTTTGATGAATCTTCAGTAGAAGTTGACAAATTCTAGAAAGCTTCTAGTCTCTTTTACTGAGACTGATGTCTCTCAGTTGAGGATTGCTTCCATCTTCTTAGAATCCATGTGTATGTCTTTTTCAGCTTTGATGATGAATTCTAGATAGATTGTAGACTTGATCTTGAAGTTGCATTTGTCAATGTCCACTTGCAGTTCAGCTTTTTGTAGGTGGTCAAGCACTTGTCATATATACTTGCAGTGCTCAGTGAGCAGTTCATCAGTGAAGATCAGAATATCATTCATGTATGCTGAGGTGATCTCATTGAGCAGATCTTATAGAGCTCAGTTAATGTATTTCTGAAATATGCTTGGGGTGTTTGCTAATCCAAAGAGGGTCACTGTCCATTTGTATAATCTGTAACACATATGAAAAGTGGTTAGCCATTTGTCACCTTCATTAATCCTTATCTTATAGAAGGCTGCAGAGATGTCAAGCTTTGTAAATCATTTTGCTTTTCCTACTTGTTTGAGTATTTTGTTGATGAGTGAGAGAGAGTATCAGTCCTTCTGTGTAATCTTGTTGAGTTCTTGGTAGTCAATACAGAATTGTAAGCCTTCTTCTGATTTCTTCATGAACAGTATGAGTGCTGTGGTGGGTGAGTTGCTAACACAAATGAAGCCTTTGTTCAATAGTCTGTTGAGTGTTTTTCATAGAATGAGGAGCTTGTTGTGCAATATGCTGTAGAGAGAACTTCAGAGTGGTTATGGATTCTTACTGTCCTTCTTGATGAGCTCAATCATATAATCTATACCAGGTCCTTAATGAGGAGGAAGCTTTTCAGCTTCTTTTTCATTGAACACATCTGCAAAGTCTTTGTATGATTCAGGTAGTTTCTTGCATGATTTCTTGGAGTCTTTGAGTTCTAGCTTTTCTAACACTTTTTTGATATCTGTCATGCTAGCAGTGAACACTTGGACATTCTTCTTCTCATGTGCTTGATGAGTTAGTAGTTTGTACACTTCCACTGATATCTGGGTGAGATCAGTGGTTCTATTGACATCCTTCTTGTAAACACAGTCATCTTCTGAGAAAATAAGGCAGTGGTTGTGTGTGTTCAACAAGGTTCCAAATTCTGTGAGCCATGATAGACTGAGCATTAGATTGTACTCAAGGTCTTGTATTTTGTATGTGTATACATTCTTTTTCTTGTGTTCTTCTATGTTGACATTAAATCTTACCATGTTGTAGGAGGCAGATCCTCTGGAACTGTCAAATCTACTGAGCTTATATAGTTTGAAAAAGAGGATATGCTGGAGCTTATGCTTCTCAACCAGCTGGGTGTCTATAAGAGTGTAGTAAAGGAAACCACTGTCTATCATTGCTTGTACATTGACTAAGCTATTTACAATGATAGAGATCATAATTGCATTCACTTGTATCTTCTACTCAAATCTCCAGCTAGCTTTCTGCTTCTTGAGCTCTTGTTCATATTTTAGAGTGAGAGCTTGTCTTTTCCCTGTTCTTGCCTATCCGCGGGCGACACAGCATTTACGCATGTGGGGGGTTTATTTGAGATGATCACATTCAGACATTGGTTTGCAAAGTGCTCTGACTTGTCACAGTGTATGCAGACTTCTCTGACAATTCAATTGACAGCATTCTTTCCTGAGATGTTGAGAACCCTTGAGTGACTTGTATTTATGTGTGGGACCCAGTTCATTGATTCTGGTTCAGAGGTGGAGGGTGCTGCAGAGTGGTTTGAGATGTATGCATTTGTTCAGTGAAATTCTCTGTGATTTTGAAGTGCATGAAACTGAGACAGATTGTTGTTCAACAGACAAAGATCAGTGCAGAATTCACTGTATGTTGAGAGCTTCAGACACTCTATACTTCAGTTATGCAATTGAAAGTTCAAGTTCTTGAACAATATGTTGATCTTGATAGCATCATCTCAGTCTTGCCCATCTGCTTCTAGAAGCTTGCAATTGAATTCAGAAAGATAAGTTGTCAACACAACATTCATCTGACAAGTTCAATTAAGCCAGTCTAATATCTTGGCTTGAAGCATAGAATTGAGAAAGAGGGAGTTGAGTTGTTGGAAGACTAGCTCTGACATACACTGATGGTTCTGACAATGACTCATTCAGAGTTGAAATTTTGCTAACACATTGCCATTCAATCTGCTATGAATATACCACACTTGATTGAATAGTGAGCCTATTGCTCATTCATCAATGTCCAATTTGATGTTTGCTTTTGACTTCCATGTGAGGTAGAGTGCTAGGTCTCTCTCATATTTGTCAAGGATTGAAAGCTTCTCTCTTGAGAGCTTTTCATGAGGTGTGAGTGTAGAAGGAACAGTGAATGTGGAAGTGCTCATCTCAGTAAGTCATCATTGCAATTCAGCCATCTGTAGCATCTGCTGCTGAAGGATGCTTTATAGATCTAAGTTATCATCCACTGTGTTTGAGTGCAGTGGGTGTTTGTAGAATTGCTCATAGTTCATTTCAATATCTAAGAATATATAATAATAAAAAAAAAAGAAAAGAAATACTCAGTTCTCTCACAGACATTATTCACAGTGTTGCAGTGCTAAGCTTGGTCAAGCTTCTTCATGAACACTATTCACAGTGTTACAGTTCATAGACACTCAGACCTTGTAGAACACAGTTGATTGTGTTTCAGATGCTTAGACACAATGACTTATATAACTAACAATAAGAGCACTCAGACCCACAAGAAATCTCTTGTAACAACTAGACACTCAAGTCTGTAAACAACACACTCAGATGTAAGAACTGGTAACAACACACTCAGATGTAAGAACTAATAATGAGGTACTCAGATCTTAAATGCAGAAGAATCAATTTGTAATGTAATGAGTGTACTTTGATTAACAATTTGATACTATCCTAATTACAGATTATGAATTGATTAAGGAAAGAAAGAGAAAAGAAATCAGAAGAAAAGGTTGTACAAAGGAGGTTCTTATAAAGGAAAGTTCAGAGCAGAAGAATATCAGAAGCTGCTCCACAGTGGAGTGCAGAGTGGAAGAACATTAAGAAGTATGTGTAAGAATCATTAGAAGCTACACAAGCATGGAATGTGGGGTGGGGGAATCATTGAGAGCTACATGGAAGAATCATTAGAGACTACATGAGCACAGAACACAGAGCAGAAGAACATAAGAAGCTACACAGAAGAATCATTAGAGACTATATAAGCACAGAACACAGAGTGGGAGAATGTAAGAAGCTACATGGAAGAATCATTAGAGACTACACAAGCACAGAGCACAGAGTGGAAGAACATTAAGAGCTACACAGAAGAATCATTAGAAACTACATGAGTGCAGAGCACAGAGTGGAAGAACATTGAGGGTTACACAAGGTCACAACAGCCAGGAACAAGCAGGTGCAGGAGGGGAGTTGGTTGCGTAAGTTAATTACTAACGGGTGCTAACCCGTCACACATGGGAGGGAGTGAGATCATCAGCTCAACAAAGCTCTTGCTTGATTCAGAGATGAGTGATGTACAGACTGAGGTGAGACAAAGATATGAAGAGAAGATGATCAACAACATAGACAGATCAACTTAAGAGAGAGTCATTAACATTCAAATTGAAGTTGATCTTAAGGCTGTCACCTGGCTGCAGACAGCATTTGATATCTTCAAAGATACAGAAAAAGGTATAGTAACAACAGTTGTTCACTTCAGAGATGATCATCAGATGAATATGAGTTAGCTGCTGATCAAGACCAGCTCTGAACTGTGTTTGAGTCTCATTCTCAATAATCATTCTGAAATCAAGAACTGTGATGTACTTCTTCAGATTGATGAAAGAGATCTGCTGTTCAATCTGATACTGAGAATGCTGATCAGATTCAGAGTAGTCTTCAATCTGAATGAAGACACAGTTGAAATGATCAGAATATCACTTGAAGAGATTGTTTATCAGAGAATTTGCAGAATTGTGAAACTGTTGAACAAAGTCTTCAAGAAGAGTGTCAAAGTTCAGACTTCTAACAATCATGGAGACTCTGACAGATGATGAATTGCTGAACAAGAACAGATTGTGAATGGCATTGATCTGAGTATACTGCAACTTAAAGTCTCAATCAGTAAATATACCATAGACATGGATGTTGTTGACATCTGTGTTGTGTTGTTCAAAGACATAGTTGAATTCAAAGAGGTAATAGAAATCACAGAGTTCTTTGAAGCAATATATCAAGTTCTTAATCTTGTTCAGAAGAATCTCAGTGCTGACATTGTTGCAGACAGTGACCTTGTAAGACTTCATGTGCTGCAGCAGAAGACAGATTGCTGCATGGTATCTTTCTTTGAAAATGATCACAGAATCAAAAACTGTAATCTTCAGATTCAAAGTGATCTTGTGCTTCTTCTTGATGTGAGTTATCAGATTGACACAGATGTGAGAGATGTTTTTCTGAATGTTGATGCAGAGCTCTTCAATGATCTGTTCCTTCTTGAAGAAATAGAGAGCAGCATGGTGGATATAATGCTGAGATGTTTTATAAGCTGAATGATCAGATCTGTACATAATGTCAGACATGAGTCTGTTCTTCTGATCATGATCAGATGCAGCTAAGATATCATCTCTGCTGTCAGCATTGAATTCTGAGATGTTGTTTTTCTTGTCAGCTGAGGACCTGAGTGTTTTATTTTTGCTGTGAGCATTGAATTTGTGTCTGAGTGTCATTTTGAGTGATCACAAGATAGAACTGAAGAATAACTCAAAGAATCAAGATTAGTGATAAGAAAAACATTCTAAGAAATAGAAAGAGTACAAGAAGGGTTTTATAACAGATACTGCTGAGGATCAATCAGAGATCAAGCAGAGAGATCAAGAAAAGATGACAGATGAGTTTGAGCTCAGTGATCAAGTCAACAAGAAGATGATGTGATTAGCAGAGAAGAATAAAAGATGAAGATGAAGATGTAAAGAAAAAGTAAAAGACAAAGTAGATAACAGACATGAAACTATAAGATAGTCAGCTGAATAATTGAGAGAATGAAAGATCAAGAGATCAGATGGGAGATTAAGAAATTAAAAGATTGAGAGGATCTAAGATTGAGAGAATGGAAGATCTAGAAATATAACACAAAGAGAGAAAGAAGTAAAAGAAATATAATGAAACAGAAGAAAGAAGTTCTCTATAATGCAAACAGACAACATAACTCAGCAGCAACTGTGGCTGCAAGAGACATACAGTCAGTCAAAGAATGACAAGAATAGAGATGTCAGAAATACTGTCAATAAAGAGATATCTAAGATCAAAGATGAAGATTAGACATGTAGCTAAATATAGCCAGACAGTGATTAAAGAGAAACAGTCTCTGAGAACAAGAGATGATAACTGTTTAAATTAGATTGTGTTGTTATTTGTTCATCTGAATGTTCAGTCAATGAGTGAAAGAATCAAGCAATTGATAAATCTAAGTGATAAACATGAAAGAATATTCTTGCATCCATCATGTCCTTCTGTGTGCAAAGCAGAATATCACTGTACTAAGTAAATCTCAAAGTAATTAAGTTATATATAGCCTCACTGTGGTTTGCAGAGTTGAGGGTTTATTTAGCTAATCTTCAAGACAATGCTGTGAGAAATGTGCAGATGTGTATCTTGTATGCTCTGCAGTACAGATAGTAGAATGTATAGAGTTATAATTCTTCTCTGATTTGTGTGTCTCAAGATTCAGAAGGTCTGCCACACTTAACACTCACTATACAAATCACATAAACTGTACATTTTGCATCAACTGTACATTTTGCACTGACTGTACATTTTGCACTGACTGTACATTTTGCACTGACTGTACATTTTGCACTGACTGTACATTTTGCACTGACTGTATAGATTATAAAAAAGAAAAAAACAGAGTGTAAGAGAAAGAATATAGAAAAGAAAAGAGAAGAAGTGTTTGAGCTGATAGAGATAAGAGTATTGAAAAAAAATCAAAGCAGAGTACATGTAGATACAATACTGGCAGTCAAGAATGTATCAGCTGAGTCAAACATGCAGATTGTACTGATTACACTATCAGTGTAGATAATTGAATCAATTGAGTCAACTGTGCTGATTGAACTGATTATATCAATTGTACTGATTGAACCAATCATATCAATTGAACCGATTGTACCAATTGAATTGATTGTATCAATTGAACTGATCATACCAATTGAACCAATTGTACTGATTAAGTCAATTATATCAATTGAGCTGATTGAGTCAACTGTACTGATTGTGCTATCTGTACCACCTGCATAGACTGTGCTGTTCTTGGTGGTTACATCCATTAACACAGATGTACTCAGCAGGTCAGTCTCATGAAGCTGCTGAGGAATTGTCAGATGATATGCAGCCAGTCAGCTGTGCTATCTTATGCAGTATTGTGTGTAGAACTGTGTGTGTTCCACCAATTCTACAAAGTCTGTAGAGGTCAGAGATTCTAGATAGACAACAGCTGTTGTCTGATTGTGTGACTGTGCTGCTGATCTCTTGAGTCAGTGAAGAAAGTGTCTCTGTGAGTATTGACAGAGTATTAAATGCTCTGAGTTTTTATTGTGTTCACAGACACAGATGAGCCTCACATCTGCATGCTGAAAACATCTGTGATATCAAAAGAAGTCTCCATGAGAGAAGTGAAGTGTGAGTCAGTGATGAAGAGCATACTGTGGCATGATGAGCTCTGAAGAGATTTTCATCTGATATTCCACAGTTGATCTGCTGAATTTTCAGCTCTGATATCAGTCAGAGAGTTTTTCACAGACTTCTCTTCATCACTTTTGTCTTGTCTTCTGACTGAGCTGCTTAGCCACTGTGCAGACATCACTGACTGTGGATGAGATCTTGAGTTTATAGACTGAGACTGCTATAGATGAGACTATCTGCTTAGTCAGACAATCTGCTTTCTCATTGCTCTCAATCTTCATATACTCAGAGAATCATTTCAGACTGACATTGTGCTGCCTGAGAAGCTCATGACAGCAGTTGAAGGCTCAGTTTGAGATGACTGCTGCATTGTCTCATATACTCTAGATGACTGAGATGTTGTCAAGACAGAGCTAGATCTGAGAGTTGATGCTGCCATCTGAAGCCATCAATATATATATTGCTAAATTCAGAAATCAGTGCAGCTTCATTCAGCAAGATAGACAGAATAATAAATTACTATTAAAATATATCAGATTTATATAGACATGACAGCTGAAGAATCTAAGAATTGATTTCAATGATATGTGAATGCTAAATTTTTATCTGTCAAGAAATAACCAAGTTTAAAGATTTTGCAGTAAATAGTAAGAAACTCTTTAGCAGTACAAAACTGTATCTATACACTGTCTTAGAGTTACTGACTAGATAAAAGCATTTGAAACATCTGATCAGCAATTAATATAGCATTTGATGCTGTCACATTATACATCTCCCACTTTCTGCCCAGCCACTGCATATAGACTGCCTCATCAGAAGAAATATATTCTTCAGTCAAATTGAAAAGATGACTTAATCTTCAAATCTGATTCTGATATATCACTCAGTATGCTGATATGATTAGATCAGAGTAATTGCACTGATCATGACTCTGCTGCTGGCACACTGTCTGTGGGTTGTAACAGTGAAAACACATCATATACATCTCTATTCAGCTCCCTCAGTGAAGGCTGTTCTGCTTGACCTATCAATGAGCCCTGAAATACTTGAATTGTTGTAGGTTATTACATGATTGAAGACTGTGCTGTGTGTTGGAAAGGGCTCCTGTGTGAGAAAGAAGTCAACAGATCATGTATAGACTCTGAAGTTGTTGAAGACAGCTCTGATACTTCTCAAAGAGATACATCTCCTCTCATATCTGACCAGCTCTAAAATGAACACCAATGGTCAGATCAGTCAGATCATTCTCAGAGACAGTCTTCACAGAATCAGTTAACTGTACAGATGAACTTGATAATACAGATAAACTTGATGATATAGATGAGTTTGATGATACAGATGAGTTTGATTGTACAGACTGTACAGATAAGCTGACAAATGAGAACTCTGCAGTCTGACATCAATCACAAAGAACATGAGCATCCCCACATGGAATGACTACATCATTCAGAAAGTGAGAGAGCTTAGCAATCTGATATCAAGATTGATGAAGGAATGCATGCATGATCTGTTTCTCATCAGACATCAGAACTTTATATTGAGTTGTCAATGACAGTATTCACTGTGATGACAAAAGAACAGCTGATCATCTGTTCTGACTGTCACAGCTCAGACATTCAATCTTCTGTGCAAAGTTGATTATGCTGCAAGATGCACTCAGATGAATGACCAGCTGCACAGCAGTATGATCAATGTCTATATCAAAGACAGATGTGACAGTGATCAAGAGTGGCTCTTCTGCATGTCATTGTCTCAGAACAACAGTCTTATTCTCTGAAGTGATGGAATGAAAATGATAATAGAGACAGTGGAGATGATGAGTCATCTTCTTCATTTTCTGTCTGCTCTGACAGTAGATGATGATGTGGACAGATGAGTTCAATCTTCTTAGAGCATTCTGAATTCAGAGAATTTCATAATCCAGCATCAGTTTCTGATTGAATGAGCAGATGATCACTTCATAGAACAGATCACATCAGATGATTATACTGTGTATGATTCAGACACTCTGTACTAGCAAGATCTTCTTGAACTTCCCAATCAGATGAAAAGACAGTGTTTCAATCAGAAACATAAACTGATATATCAGTTCTCACAATATGAATAGTAGAGTGAGACTCTTCTGATATAATGCAGCAGTGATGATCAGATGGTACTCATCAAAGATTACACAGTCTAGCTGATTGACTATATACAGTTGAAGCAACAGAGAGTGAAAGTGTCAATTAACTATCTGCTTCACTCTCACTATGATGAGGAAATAGAAGATGAAATTCTCAGTATCACAGATCTGATCTCAGATTCTGATACTGATATCAGCTGTCTGATATCATTGTCTCATCTTCTTCTTGAGCACAATCAGTGGCAGTATCACCACTGTGGTGCTGGTATCAGAAAGTTGACAGAGAAGAAGATAGAGCAGACTCTTCTCCTCATCAATGTAGAGAACTGCAATAATCTAATCAGCTTTATTGAGTATATACTGCATCATCTGCTTCTGTGCAGTGGACTGATACTGGGTGTGCTCTTCATACATGCACTGCAGAATGAGATGTGTCTGTTTCATGATTCAATATCAGCAACTGTGAGCTGGGATGACTCAGTGAGTCAATCACTGCACAAGTCAGAACTTCATCTCTGAATTCATTCATCAGTGTTTGAAGAAGCTTTTGTTCTCTTCTTCTCAGTTTGTCAGATTGATCAGCTGATGAGTGAATGAATTGCTGACTCAGCTGAGATCTTGGATCAGAGTTGGAAATAGAGAGAAAGAAGCAGTCAGATGAAATGTGATGAAATTGCAGATGAGCTGATGTCAGAGCTCACTGATATATCAACACTTCTGCAGCTCAGTATCTGTCAAGCTGTTTTGAAAGTTGACAGTATCATTATAGACACAGTTTCTCATCTGCAGTGTGTGTGATATCTGTCAGTGAAAGACAGCAGACATGCTGCTGATGGGATTCTCATCTCCATCTTCATTATCATTCTTAGTCAGTCAGAGGGAAGCAGCTGTGGTGAATTTTCTGATGGCAATGCCCACAGTGATCTGTCATCACACACAGATGTGGATGTGCTTGCTCAGGAACTGCTTGCCCACAGAGACAATCACATTGATCATACAGTCATCAGATCACAATGAATGTCTCTGAGATCAGAGATAATTCAACATAGTCTCTGGAATATTGATCTGCTGATGCAGTCATTGACAGAATGATTGAACTAGTGTTAGAAACTGCACTGTGAGAGCTGTGATCTCTGAGAGAAGAAACCACACAGATCACTGCAATGCATTGATCATGTTCAGAGATTTGTGATAGCTGATAATGAACAGTATGTGATCATTGTAGAGAAAGAGATTTTGAAACTTGAGAGTTGTGTTTTGTCACTGCAGCTTCAGAAACTCTGTGCACCGCAGCTGCTGTCTGAAATCAATGAAGAATGAAATAAAAAGAGCATTGAGAAATCACTGAACAGCATTCTCATACTGATCAGTCATGTCAGCTGATATTATTCAGATGCCATCCACTGTCTGCTCTCAGAACATCTGAAACAGTGCAGAGATTTTGCTGACTCAGATGAACAATCAGCTGTCAAAAAGCTGCAGCTGAAAGATGTTTCAGAAGTCAGTGAGAAAGAAGTCACTCAGCTTCACAGCATCTCAGTTGTCAACAAGATCTGACAGATCAAATCATGAGATCTGAGATATCAGATACAAAGTATCACTGAGACAGAGCTCATTCTGAAAGATCTCACAGATCTGAGTCAAGCTCTGCTAGATGATGATATGCAGATCAATCAGAGAGAAGATCACATTCTGATAGATAAGAATCAGCTTATTCTGATGTCAGTGCACTGATGCAGACAGAATCTCTGTGCAGATGATCTGAAATTCAAGCAGTCAATTCTTCAGCAGCTCAGCTATGAGACTGACTGTGTCATTGAGCATTCATTGATTCCAAATGACCATCAGTGATGATGTGAGATCCAGGTTGAGATCCTCCACACACTGTTCCATCACATGTGCCAGAATAACAATCTGACAGTTGTAGATGAGCTGAAACAGATATGATGTATAGATGAACATAAGTAACCATCATCACTGCTCAGAGCCTCAGAAGAGAATGGCAGCAAAGAAGATCAGAACAGAGTCAAAAGTACAATGAGATATAGAATGCTGAATCACAGCTATGCAGAACTGCAAGATCTTTTGATCAAGCTGTCTATTCAGTTCATTCAGATTATTCTGATTATTGACAGTTGATTGAGTCATCTCAGCTGTCTCAGCTGTCTCTGTCATCTCTGCTCATAACATCTACTGTTCATCAGTGGGCTTGAAGAGAGAATCTGATAAATGCTTCTATTCAACAACACATTTTCAGTAGCAAATCAATCTCTGTCAAGTTTGAATGTAGTATAAGCAGATCTGTTTATTCTGCAGAACAGATATTGAATTCTGAAAGACTTCTTCATATGTAAAGATATTGAGCAGTCAGATGTTGTGATAGCTGAGCTGACATGCATCAAAAGTCTGATCATGCATTCATACCATCATTGCACTCTTCAGAACACATCTGATATTGAAGCAAATTGTGGTCAATCTGAGCTCCTCAGTTGACTGTGGCAGCTGGTAACTGACAGCAAGCTCATCAAGAATGATCCTCTGAAGATGAATGTGAATCTCAGTGACTTTCATCTATAAAGTGATCTCAGAAATATGTTGAGGTTTATTCAGAGTGTTCTGATCAGAATGATTCTTCTTCAGACTGTTCTTGAATTGATTGAATATCTGTTTTCATACTAGCTGAGAGATGGTGGTGGTTGATCTGAGTGTGGGTGTTGATGCTAAGTATGAGGCAGTTCTGAAAGTGTTGATGTGTAACTCTACATATTGTTCTGATGTAACTGAGTCAGTTAACACCACAGTGAAGAACTGGACTCATTGACTTTGGCTGAAAAGACACTGAAAGTGCATGTGGTGTCAGGGCATGAAGCTGTGATGGGATATCCATCACTGATGCTCTTTATTGTAATGCTGTCACATGCAGGCGTGGCTGGTGGTATGGTAATTACATGGCTTCAGATGACAGATGAACTCTGATTGAGTTGACAGTTCATGAATCTCAGAGATTTCATTGAATGAATGTGTAATCTCATTCACTGTATCTGCAACTGTTCAGAACTGATTATCTTGCTCAATTATCTGACACTGAGCCCACTTCTGACAATGCTTTTCTAGTAGATGCTGCCTAAGATTCTGATGGATGTAGCAGGAACCATGTATTGTACAAAACACAACACATCATTTGAATAGAATTCTAAGATATAACAGCAACACATCACACTCAGCCTTCACCACAGATGATAAAGATCTCAAACTTGTAACAGACATATTCTGCTGATGATACAGACTATGTAGATGAAATAAAGTATACTGTTGATACTGCTGACACAGCTGTGGACAACTTTGAAGATCAGTGAAGGTTTACTTCAAATAACTCTAAGAGGGCTAGGATATTTCTGATTAGTGTGAACTTAATTTGTTAGCAAAACAGGTGAACCCCAGTGGAGTTCAACATGCAATAGTTATAGTGATTAGAGTTAGAGTTAGAGTTAAATCTTTAAGAAAAAACAAATTCTTGTTATTTCACTGTATATAATTTCTAGCAATCAAAGAATTCATCAATTCTATCTCATTAAGTAATTGATAACATTATATATATATAGACTGACTATGTGATTATATATAAAACTGATAAAATGGTTTTATTAATAGAATATAGTTGTTTTGAAGAAGAATTGATATTTCCATCTCAGAAGTTATTATTATTATTATTATTCTTTCATTATATTTGTATACAAACAGTGTTTATAATATCATCTCAGAAGTAAATTGATGCTGTATTTATTTCTTTTATAAAGTGAATAAATTCTTCTGATTCTGCTATTTTAATTTTGATGTCTCTGATTTAATATTATTATAATAATACTTTTCAATTGATTAAAGAGTTAACTGTTTTTAATTATAAAAGATGTAGATAAACATTTTCATCTGTTAGATTAACAAAATGAAAGCTAAGTTTGTTTTCTCAAATTTCATCTAACTCATCATTGACTCTATAGATAGCATTAATGATGTCATATCAATATTCTCATTATTCATCAGAATATTGCATTTAAAATAGTTATTCAATCTGTTTTCATTCTTTAGAAGTAGTGTTATTATTATTATTATTATTCTTCAATTATAGATGTATACAGTCAGTGACTATGACATCTATCTGAAATACTTCAGGATTTTTCAAATCAAGAATATTCTAATATACAAAAACAATTTGACACATGCATTAACAGAATTTCAGCTCAGAATCAATCAACTATTCAAACTATTCAATCTAAAAATAAAATCAAAAGAATGTCAATGGGTTAGCACAACTCAACTTCAAAACAAAGGAAATAAATATTATAAAAGACAGCAGCTATTAAAAATCAACAGAAAAGAAAAAACATTTGCAATGACTTTATCAACAAATAATGAAGCAAACTGCTTGAAACAAATGAAAATTAACAATAAACAAAGTTAAAGAAAAGATCAAAATAAAATAAATAAGAATAACTGATCTAAATATCATCAAGTAACACTATTCAAACAAGCTCTTGTAGCAACATTCGACTCATTTAAATATTCAATTAAAAACATATTTTCAGCTTTTGTATTGAATAGCAAATTCAAACTTAACTGATTCAGTTGATATTTCTCTCTCAGTCTCAATCTTAGTTCTGAATACTTTGTACAAAGTAACAGAAGATGCTCTGGATTTTCATATAACTGATAATCTGAACACAGATCATTTAAATCATCTTTAAACTTTGCTAAATATATTAGAAGTAGTGTAAATATGAGAGATATAATTGAAATCTGCTTCAGAATTGACTAGACATTGAATCAGCTAAAAATTATTAGAGATATTAGTTGAATAATAATGTATATATGAAATCTGTCATCTAGTCATTTCTCATCATTTCAAGTCTTGATGATATGAGCTATTATAGATGTGGATTCCAGTTTGTTGATGATTTGAATTTGTTTTTTTCTTTTTATTACAATTCTTAAATAGATGATCTGCTTCTTCACAGAATAGACAAAGATTATTATTCATACAGTATTGATATTTTTATATAATAAGCTTTTCAGCTGAGATTAGATTCTGTTGAGTCTTTGAAAAAAAAGTTATTAGAAAATTTCTTGATTCTGTGTTTGTTATCATTCTTCTGATATCTATTTTATAAAGTGAATTTTTATTTATTATTACTCCTTCTAGTAGCTCTGGTGGCCGAATGGGTAATGTGGCCATCAGATAGCACCTTGGCATGAAGACTCAAGATTCATAGATTTGAAATTCACAGAGAACAACATTACATTCAGAGTCAACTTCTCAACTTGTAAAATAATGAGATGTGAATTTGTCAAGTAGATATCTTCAGATGAATCTACTATCTGATTTAATTTATTGTTTCTGAGCTGAAAATCTGTATTGTATGTATCAAATTTTGTCTTTCATTAATTTTTCTATATTCTTGTTATATTCTTGATGTTGTTCAACACTAAGCATTTCTCTGATATAACCAACTCTTGTGTGATGGGTTAGCATCTGTTAGTAATTAACTTATGCAATCAATTTCTCTTCTGCACTCACTTGGTTCTGACTGTTGTGATCTTGTGTAACTCTTGATGTTCTTTCACTTCATACTCTGCACTTGTATAGTTTCTAACAATTCTTCTGTATAGCTCTTAACATTCTTCTGCTCTATACTCTGCATTTATATAGTCTCTAACAATTCTTCTGTGTAGCTTCTTATATTCTTCTACTCTGTGTTTCACACTTGTATAGTCTCTAACAATTCTTCTATGTAGCTCTCAATGATTCCTTCACTCCATACTCTATGCTTGTGTAGTTTCTAATGATTTTTATACATATCTTTTAATATTCTTCTGCTCTGCACTTCACTGTAAAGTGGCTTCTGATATTCTTTCACTCTGAACTTTTCTCTATAAGAATCTTCTTTGTACAATCTTTTCTTCTGATTTCTTTTCTCTTTCTTTTTTTAATCAATTTGTAATCTGTAATTAGAATAGTATCAAATTGTTAATTGAAGTACATCTGTTATATTACAAATTGATTCTTCTGCATTTAAAGCTCAAGTATTTTGTTATTAGTTCTTACACTCAAGTGCATTGTTATCAGTTCTTATGTCTGAGTGCATTGTTTACAGATCTGAGTGTCTAGTTGTTACAAGAGATCTCTCATGAGTCTGAGTGCTCTTATTGTTAGTTATATAGACTGTTGTGTCTAAGTGTCTGAAATATAATCAACTGTGTTCTACAAGGTCTGAGTGTCTACAAACTGTAATGCTGTGAATAGTATTCATGAAGAAGCTTGATCAAGCTTAGTGCTGCAACACTGCAAATAATGTCTGTTTGTTTGTTTGTTTGTATTGATTTAACATCTCAGAGAAAGCACAGACAGCATCCATGTTTCAGAAGCCTTTCAAAGGACATGGAGACATGCTATACTGGAGAAATCTCTATATACACAGTAATGATAGACACAGGATTCAGATAGCAACTCTTGAGAAGACTCAGTCTATATAGACTGTTCATCCACTTCTGACCTGATGTATGGCCATTCATGGTAAAGATAATCAAAGCACACAAGTGCTACGGCAGGGTGATTGCTTGGAGTGAGCAGTGACAGAGTGATTGCTCACAGAGAGCAGCGGCAGGGCAATTGCTCATAGAGAGCAGTGGCAGAGTGATTGCTCACAGGGAGCAGCAGCAGGGTGATTGCTTGTAGCAAGCTGTGACAGAGCAATTGCTCACAGAGAGCAGAGGCAGAGCAGAGGCAGGGTGGAGGCAGAGTGATTGCTTGCAGGGAGCAGTGGCAGAGCGATTGCTTGCAGGGAGCAGCAGCAGGGCGATTGCTCATAGAGAGCAGTGGCAGAGTGATTGCTCACAGGGAGCAGCAGCAGAGCAATTGCTTGTAGTGAGCTGTGGCAGAGCAATTGCTCACAGAGAGCAGAGACAGAGCAGAGGCAGGGTGGAGGCAGAGTGATTGCTCACAGGAAGCAGTGGCAGAGTGATTGCTTGCAGGGAGCAGCAGCAGAGTGATTGCTTGTAGTGAGCAGTAGCAGGATGATTGCTTGCAGAGAGCAGCAGCAGAGCGATTGCTTGTAGAGAGCAGCAGCAGAGTGATTGCTCGCAGGGAGCAGCAGCAGGGTGATTGCTCGTAGCAAGCTGTGACAGGGTGATTGCTCACAGAGAGCAAAGATCAAGACCTGAAGATCAATGAATGCTGAGTTCACTAAGAATCAGACACTCATAACAACTGCTCTGCTCTTGATCATTATTACTAGATGATGTTATCAGACTGCATCACAAGAAGGTGGCAGAGTCAGACTTCACAGTCTCAAATAATGTCTGTGAGAGAACTGAGTGTCTACAAGTATTCCTTTTCTTTTATTATTATTACATATTCTTAGATATTGAAATGAACTACAAACAATTCTACAAACACCCACTGCATCTGAACACAGCAGATGACAACTTAGATCTACAAAGTATTCTTCAGCAGCAAATGCTACAGATGACTGAATTGCAATGACAATTTACTGAGATGAGCACTTCTGTATTCACTGATTCTTCTACACTCACATTTCATGAAAAGCTCTTAAGAGAGAAACTTTCAATTCTTGACAAATACAAAGAAGATCTAGTGCTCTATCTTGCATGAAAGTCAAAAGCAAATGTCAAATTGAACATCAATGAACAAGCAATAGACTCACTATCCAATCAAGTGTGGTATATCCATAGCAGATTAAATGATGATATGTTAGTGAAATTCTGTAATGCACTCACTCATTTATTATTTCCTTATTATCTTCGCTTATTCTTACCTCTTTCCATTATACTCTCGCTACCACTATTTCTACATGTATATATATATTGATGTATGTATTTCACACATCTTCTTTCTCTTTCTTTTCTTTCTTAGTGATTAGCTACACTATGTTATGCTACTATACTACACTCTATAATATATTACTATTATCTCTGCTACACTATAAACTATCTTCTACTGTTACTTTTCACACTGTCACTACACCTCACAGTTTCTAATTGCTCAATCTTTGAGAGATGATTCATTGAGTAATAGTCATGATCTCTATCCACAGCATCCACCATACTCATGCTACTGCTGAATCTGAAGCAACAAACACTATGAAAGAAAATCACAAAACACACACTTCTGCCACTGAAAGTGTGCAACAAGCATCATCTTTCACTATGAAATTGAACTCTGAGTATAGTTCAGAAGAGAATATCTTCTCTGAAGATCTCAGTACAATTGAAGCTGAGAAGATAGCTATAGTCAGAAGAATCAAAAAATTATAGACTGAGAAAGAATTGCAAGAACTCCAACATCAGTGCAACACTTTACTACAAGAATTGAATGAAACAATTCCAGTCATTCAAAATACAGTAGAAGCACATCCAAACCACAGTAGAGATACAATTAGTGTGAATAATAACTGTAATAACATCATAAATATTCTCAGATCATCAGAAGTCACACTATAAACACTCAACATTTTAGTGAAAAGTACTGTGACTACTGTCAGTGAAAGATGTAGTTGGGTACCACTTTGACAATTAGAATTTTGAGATCTCAGCATGAGTGATCACTCTTCTTGAAGAGATGTGAAAAAGTTTCAAGATCAAAATATGAAAGAATTCAAAAACTTTGTTACAGCTGCTATTGCTTTTCATATCAGTGATCTTGATTACTACAATGAACACAATCATCAAAAGATCATTGAAGCTGTTACTCATTTCAATGTCAAGATGCAACAACATTGATATCAACATACACATGATATATGAACTTTGCCACCATGGAAAGAATTTGTTAGTTGGATGCAATGTCAAGTCACTGATTCAGATAGAAGTTTTCAAGATACTGATAGACAGTACTGAAAAACAGAGTAACAAGAAGATCAGACAGTTCAACAATTTGCTTCACACTTACAATCAATTGAAGAGCATCTGCAGCATTCTTATAGTGAATATCATTGAAAATCACATCTCTATATGAAAGTTCTACCTTCCATTCACTGAGAATTTGACAAATATGCAACCAAATTGGAAGAGTTAAGCTATGATGCCACTCTATATAAACTTGCAATGACAGAATCAAATCTGTCAGAGAGACAGAAGAAGCTTAAAGAGAAGTCAAATTTCAAAAACCCCACTCAAAGCTTTAACAACAGAAATAATGCTGATAATAGATCACAAAACAAATATAGATGAAATGATACTACAAAGTTCAATGACTTCATCTGATCAAAATATTGCTGTTATTGCAAGCAACCAGAACATACCATCAATTTGTGTTTCAAACAATTCAAAGATGAATTCAAAAACATCAAGTTCAACTCAAAACTCAATACAAAAGACACAAAGAACTCAAAAGACTCAAAAAACACTTAAGACATATTATTCAGCTTACAATAACAGTCATAAGTATGGAAAGTTGATGCAAAAATGCCTTAAGCTTCACTGTCACAGTGAAACTTGCTACATCTAAGAATCTGCAAAAAATGCTTGCACTAGTAGACTCTGAATCAGAAATGAACTGTGTTGATGAATTTTGAACAAAGAATCACAATCTAGAAGCTGCTCACTGCAACATCAAAATGATCAAGTTGATTGATGAATGCATAATGCACTTCTTTGAAGAGTATAACATTGCAACTACTGTCACTGATCACAAGAGTAATGCACAGTAGACATCTCATTTCTTCCATGCAATGAAGATGAAGAACTACAGTCTTGTATTAGAATTTTCTTGATTAAGATAAACAAATTCTCTTATAGATTGATCAGATGAACAATTCTTCTTTAGAAGCTTTGAAGATGAACAACAGTCTCAAATTATTTCTGAACAAAATATCTTAGCTGAAGTTCTCACAGAAGCTAGAGTAGAAATGCTTGTAGTATTATCTACAGAACATTCAAAAGACTCAAAACATGCTTTATATATATTCTCAACTGTGTATTCAGACTTGCTGACTGATCTACTCAATTATATCATACTATATGCACATATCTTCTCAGAAGAAGCTGTTATAAGCATGAAAAGATCAGAAGAGACAAAACACTGTATAGATCTCAAATCTGATACACAATCTTCATTTATATCAATATACAATCTCTCTGAAACTGAGTTAGCTGCTCTAAGAGAATATTTAAAAAATGCATTAGATAAAGAGTGAATACAACTGTTCAGTAGCTCAGCTGATGCATCAATTCTCTTTGTTCTCAAAAAAGATGATGGACTTCATCTTTGTGTAGACTATTGAGAATTAAATTGAATCATCATCAAGAACTGATATTCTCTATCTCTAATAAGTGAATTACTTAATAGACTTTCAAAAGCCAAGATATTCACTAAGCTGAACCTTTGAGATGCCTATCACTGCATACTTATAGCAGCAAAAGACCATTGAAAGACAGCCTTTAGAACAAGATATGAACATTTTGAATATATAGTTATGCCATTTGAACTAGCTAATGCTTCAGTGACATTTCAAGCATACATTAACAATGTCTTGTCTGATTTGTTGGATATATGTTGTGTTGTCTATTTGGACGACATTCTCATATTCTCCAATTCAAAGCAGAAATATAAAGTGTATGTTACTAAGATGCTAGAATGTCTTGAGTGTGTGAATCTATTTGCAAAACTCTCTAAGTGTGAATTTGAAGTGAACAAGATCTTGTTTCTGAGATTTGTTATAGATACAAATGATATTGAGATGAAGTCAGACAGAGTCTCCACTATTGTGAAATGATCTACATCTAAATCAATTAAAGAGGTTCAATTCTTCTTGAGTTTTGCTAATTTCTATCAGTAATTTATTAAGTCTTTCTCCTCTATTGCAGCCCCATTATTTGAACTTACAAAAGAGAGCAAGAAGAGGGAAAGAAAAGCCACTTTTATATAAACAGAAGATGCTCAAAGCACTTTTGATGAGCTCAAATCATACTTTAAATGTGCTCCTCTATTAGCTTATTTTGACTCAGCTTGGTGTATTCAGATTGAATCTGATGCATCCACTTTTGCAGTCACTGCTATTCTGTCACAGTTACAGAATGATGAGCACTGACATTCAGTTGCCTTCTGATCAAGAAAGTTGATTGATGTGGAAACACATTATAATACTCATGATAAAGAACTCTTGACTATTGTAGCAGCATTTAAAAATTGAAGACACTATCTGAAGAGAAGTCAGTATTCAATTCAAGTCTGATCTGATCATGCCAATCTGCAGTACTTTATGATGACTAAGAAATTGAATAGATATCAGATCAGATGAGTGGAAGCTTTATCTGCTTATAATTTTGTATTACTGCACCACTCTGAATCAAAGAATTCAGCTGATGAGCTCAGTTGTTGCACAGACTACAGTGAGATCTATAATGATCAAACTATATTATCTATCCTGCAACAGAAGCTGAAATATGAAGTTAGACTAGATTGAAAAGCTGATACTTCTTTTCAAAATAATATTTCTTCTAATATAGTCTGTACACAGATCTCTAATGAGCAAAATGCTTCTTTTAATAAGTCAAAAGTACTTCATATATCAATATCTTCTACCTCTCACATAAACTCTTCCTCTCTGTTGTGCATTGAGCAATATATGCCTCAGATTGCAGTCAATAAGGCTATTCTTGAGAACTCAGTATATACAGAAATGTCTGAATTCTTCATCTCATTTCTGAGTAAAGTATAGAAGATTGATTCTTTTGCTGCTGAGCAAAGAAAGAAGATAAAAGAGAAGAATATGACTGTCACTGAAAATATACTATAAACAATTTCTGAGGATGATATATTGTGTGCTGATGATCACACATATGTTCCTCAACAAAAGACACTCATTGATGAAATTATCAGTGCAAATCATGATGATCTGCAGAGGGGTCACTTTGATATAAAAAAGTTTATAGACAGTATTCAGAACAAATACTATTGACATGAGCTAGTCAGAGATGTCAAAGATTATATATCCACTTGTGATACTTGTCAAAGAGTAAAGTCAAAACAGCATAGACAATATGAAGAATTGAATACAATCTTCTTATCATCAAATTCTTTTGAGTTCATTACTATAGATTTTATTACAGACTTATCAGCCTCTACATTTCTCCATCAAATCTATGATACAATTTTAGTGATTGTGAATATATATATCAAGTTTATGATCTATATTCCTTGCATCAAAAACATTACAGTTGATGAACTAGTGGAAATTGTTTATATCAAGTTCTATACAATTTACAGAGTACTCAAAAACCATATATCTGATTAAGATTCACTGTTTACAAGTCATTATTGATCCACCTTTTGTTATATGCTAGACACACACTGGAAACTTTCAACAGCCTTTCACTCTCAAACAGATGGCCAAATAGAACAATAAAATCAAATCTTGAAACATTATCTCTGATACTTTATCAACTATCATCAAGATGACTGAGTATGCTGACTACTGTTGACACAGTTTGTTTACAATACCTCTCAACATATCTCTACTGAAATGACATTCACAGAAGCCTTAATGAGATATTGATCTGATTTGAAAATTAATATCAGCAAATCATCACAACCAATTGTCATACATGCTGCTAGCTGTGCGAAACATATTGAGAAAATATATCATAAGCTCATTGAGAATCTACAAAAGATGCAACAAACACAGAAAACCTATTATAATATAAAACATAAGTCTCAACAATTTAAAATAGATGACTATATCATACTCAATGCAAAAAATCTCTGATTGCTGTGCTCAGTTTGCAAACTCAATCATAAATATGTTGAACTCTTTAAGATTCTGAATACCATCAGAAAACAAGCATACAAACTAGAACTGTCATCTTTATATAGAAGCATTCATTCTGTATTCCACATATCTTTATTGAAGCCATACAACCACAGAAATAGAGCTCTATCAGAATCAGAACCAGAACTTGTCAACAGTGAAGAAAAATATCAAATTGAAGAAATTCTTGAAAAACAACAATGAAAAAACAAATCTCTGAAATATCTTGTGAGATGAACAGATTGAGGTTCTAGTGGTGATACATGAAAATCAGAAGAAAACATATTGAACACTCAGACATTCAAAATCTTCCTCAAACAAGAAAATAAACAACAAATACAAAACCAATATACTTTCAAACATCAAAAGCACAAACTTCAAGTCAAAAGACATCAGAAATACAAATCTTAAATCAAAAAACACTAGAAGTACAAATCTCACCCAAACTTCAATCAAATACATTTTTTTTAGAATTTTATCAGAGAAAAGAGAAAAAGAAAAAAAAAATTCAATTTGAGTATAATAAATATAAAAAATAAAAAATACAGACAAGAAAAAGACAAAGAAAACAGATTCTAAGAAAAGTTTAAAGATTCTCAGTTCATTCACTCTCATCTCAACATCTCTCATCTCTTATTTCTACTTCTCTCTTCATCATCCCTCTCATCCCCTCTCTGCCACTCTCTTCTTATACTGCCTTCAGTACTCATTAAGCACTGAGTCTCATTTCAGATGCAAAGACATCAGCAAATGTTTCTTTCACAGAACATTTACTTTCTTCTCTCTACTCTTCTTTATCAACCTCTTCATTCACTGATACACTCACTGAAGAAAGACCTCTCCTCTCATGATCTTCTCCCACATCTTCATATCATGAGACTCATATCTCTCATATTCTGCTGTCTTCATGATCTTTTTCATTGACTCTTCAGTCAACTTCTCTGATCTTTTCTCAGCTGACTTCTTCTCAGTCAACTTCTTCTCAGCTGACTTCTTCACTACAGAGTTCTCAGAGCTCATCACTCTCAAAACTCTCTTCTTCACATTCTTCTCTTTCTCTAACATCTCTGCTCTGAAAGAATCATATATAATTATAGTCTTCAAAACCTGCACCTCTGCAGGCTCAGCTGCTGCTCAGTGCTGAAATCACAGAGCATTTGCCTCTGCTCTGTTCTGAGCAGACAGCATCATCAGGCAAGATGCATTCAATTGTTTAACTAAATGATGAAGATGACTTTTGTAGCTGATCATATCCTCCTCAGTCATCACCTCTGCAAAAATAAACACTCACCCACATATGATGCACCTCAGAAGAGGTGTATCATACATCTAGCATCATTATCAGTATATCAACATTGCTAAGAGCACTACTACCTATCCAAAAGCAAATTTGAAGAAAAAGAAAAAGGAAATAAGAATTAAAGAGGATTACTCATGGATTTGCAGAATTTCTCTGCAGAGACACAAGCCTCACAATGCTTTCAGACATTTGACCTCAACACACATCAAAAATCAACATCTTCAAGTCTTGAGACACAATGTTCACATGGAATTCAACTGTTGTGTGTCATATGATTAGGGCTAGAGCAATGTAACAAGCAAACAGCAAATGACGCTATATGGAAACAAGCTAGTGACACACATGACCACACTAATATCATCACTGACAAGAAACACCAGCAATAATACACAATAAGCATCAGTGAGAAAACAACTTACTTAAAATCAGAATATCTGAGAAAGCCCATTTTGAAAAAAGAGGGGAGAGAGAGAGAGAACTGATGAAAATTTAAAAATTTTTATTGAAAATAAAAAATCACAGCAGAATGAGAAGAAGTTTTGATGATGATCAAGTTAAAAAAGAAGAGAAATCTTCAAGGGAAAAGAAATTCTTTTTGCTTCTCTGCATGCAACCTCTAGCAACCAAAGAATCCACCAATTCTATCTCATTAGAAAATTGATAACAATGTGTATACAAGCTATCTAGAGGATGTGATCGATATACTGCTATCAACAAGCAGAACTTACAATATGGGAATGCAATTATCTACTAGCAAGCAATCTATACAATCGCTGAGGGCAGCTCTTATAAAAAAGAAGAGCAATTGTAATGCACTCACTTGTTTATTATTTCCTTATTATCTTCACTTATTCTTACCTCTTTTCATTATACTCTCACTACCACTATTTCTACATGTATATATATATTGATGTATGTATTTCGCACATCTTCTTTCTCTTTCTTTTCTTCCTTAGCAATTAGCTACACTACATTATGCTACTATACTACACTCTACAATATATTACTATTATCTCCGCTTAGGCTGGCCGGTGGGACCATGAATTTCACATTTGATTTGGTTTGGTTTGGTCCCAGTCCATTTCTTGGCGTGATTTCCAGTGGGACCAGGATCAGAATGGGAGTGTAAAGGGATCAAAATTTTCAGAAATGGAGTGTAAAAGGACCAGATTTAGGCCTAACATGACTATTATGAAACCAACAAAATTTATTATTCCATGCAAAGTGACTGACTATGAAAAATAAGAACATGACCTGGGACTGATCATGATTTTAGCTCAAGTTTGGTCCCATTCTGATGATTATGTAATACATGACAATTGATAACAATTATTGGTAATGCTCACAATACATGACAATTGGTAATGATTATTGGTAACACTCACAAGCTCATTAATACTATATACAATCACACTCAATTTTTTCCTCCACTATATCATTGGAAGAGAATTCTGCCACAATAGAATTCTTATCAACAATTTCTTTTTCTTTTCCATGCTTAATCATCATCAATTTCTTTACAGTTTCTTCTTGCAATTGATCACAATGATAGTGACAAATATCTTGACTTGAGTTAAACTTTCTCTCCATACCAACTCCTGCCAATGGAATTGTCAGAATATCATGTGTCATCATTGCCACTGTTGAATACTGACTGCTGATCATCCTCCACAGATCTAAAATAGATTTTCCTTTGATATTAACAGAATCATCATATAGATAGCAGTCAAATTCAGTGTTGCAAGAATTTTGTTTGCTCAGATTTTCAGCAGCAATCAACAAGTGCAAATCCTTAATCAATAAATATTAGTAACAGATTAATATCAATATCTCAGTGAGTATTATAAAAAACAAAGTTACTAATCAAAGAATCATACTCTATTGACTCTTCAATTTGTGTATTATTCTGTTCATATTGTCAATAGTTGTTGTTGTAGTATGTCTGAGCTATATCAACATAGATTTGTCATTCTTCCACCATTCAATCCTCAGAAGTATATGCATTGATTTGACAAGAGGAATCAAGTACAGCAGCAACAGCATAGTAATCAGCAAATGGTTGATTGATTCTTGCATAATACTCTGTAAGTTTGTCTCAAGCTCTTTCAATTGCTGCAGAAATAACTCTATCTCAGAATTGCTCTTCTTATACATGAGTCATCTGAGTTTTCAAATGAGTAAATAAACTGTTGTATACTCATCAAGAAGCTTGCATCATTGATGTTACTGTAATAGACACAGTCTTTGTTGTTTTGTAAAAGATAAACAACAGTTCAACAATATATTTTAACTGTGCTCACTCTGTATCAGAAAGTTTCAGAGCATAAATCTTCTCTCACTCAGAATTCTGAACCTAATGATTCACAGCATCTTTTAGTCAAAGTGCTCAAACTGTCATCTCATAGATAGAACTCCACTATATTCAAACATCTTATATCATATTAAAAGAAGAAACTGAGCTGTGTGTGGCTTGAATATCATGGAATCATTGTTGTTGTTTGAGAGAAGTACTGATTGCATTGACAATGTGATGAATCTAAAAAAGATAATAAGATAGTTAGCAAATTGATCAATTTTCACTGAAGCATTATCAAATATCATTATCTTGCAAAGGGTTGATGAGAATGTGATGTGAGTAACAATTTCAACATCATTCTCATCAAAACAACTGATCAGTTCTGTGTTTTCAGATTCAATATCCAGATCTTTAATCAATGCTTGAACAACAAGCTGAATAATGTGTGCAATATAGAGAATATGTCCATGTTTATCATTTCATCTATACAATACCAGTTTTTGTTTCAGACTCTGTATCATGGTCAAGTTGTTTGCTGCATTGTCTGTTGTGATTGTGAGAAGATCTGATGAAATATCTCAGTAATCATTTTTAATAATTGTCATGAGAACATCAGTCATATATTCATCTGTATGACTGCTCTTCAATTGTTCAAAGCCAATCAATTTCTCTTTATAATTTCAATCCTCATCAATGAAATAACAAACTGCACTCAAAAAGGATAGATTGTTGATGCTTGTTCATGCATTCACTGTCAGTGATATCTTCTGTTGTTTCTTCAACAGAAATTCAAGTTGTCATATATCATTGTTGTAATGTGTATCAAGAGAAGAGCAGAGACTGGATTGATGAGGAATTTGAATATGTGAATTAAGCATTTGAAGTAAAGTTCAAAATTCCGAGTTTTTGACAGCACACAGTGGAAGATTCAAGGATATACATAGACATAGAAGTTGTTCTCAAAAGTTGTCTGATGAAAGAGTTGAAATTGAAAGATCAGCATCAGTTCATTGTCATTTTTGCATGTTTTTCTGCAAAATAGTACATAAGCATTACCAAATATCATTACCATTAATGAGAGTAGATGATATAAGTATCAGTTCATGAAGAATATTCTGATGTTTTCCTCTAAGCTGTAGACAATCAGCAGATTTCAAATGTTGTGTGATTCCTTCTGATCCATGTCCACTCCAGAATGGATGTTTTTGTATGAAGTTGCAATGATTACAGCAGAGAAATGGCTCTTCAGTGATCTTCACAGCAACTTGTTGAAAGTTTTTCCATAGATCTTCTCATTGTCTATACTGGCTTTTTCATAGATTGCATTGTTTTTCATCATCAAGAAAAAAGAAAGTGTGCATTCATCAGGCTTGAAAGAGCTCATCTTACAAGAACTTGTAAACAACATAAATTGTTTGATCCACTCTTATTTCTATAAGATTTTGAACCTCCATTAAAGAAGGTGATGAATTCCCTGATTCAGCAATTACTGAAGTTGCCATGATGAATATAAATGATGAGAAATTATGTGTGGAATGAATTCTGAGGATAATAAAGTTAAGAAATTTGTTGAGTTTTTTTTTACTCCCTTTTCATTAACCCACTCTAATTGGTTAGAACACTAGTAGAATATATTTATAAACAACAACAAAATTATGATAAAATAGAAAAGAATGATAATTAAAATATTAAAGATATTATTAAGGTTTATACAAAAAGTTGATTCATTAGATATATTATCTATCTCTAATATATCACAATTCCGCAGTATGAATTTATCACCTTTCATTGTTTACTGATACTATATGTAAAGTCACACACACCTTACAGTATACATACACATATATATATATATATATATCATGAGCATAATATCACTATGATAATATATTCTCACAACAAAGAATTGCATAACATAAAATATCAAATAAAAAATTTGTAATCTCTGACAGATAATAATACAATTAATTTAACAAAAATATTAAAAAACAAACATGTAAAAAAAAAATTTTTTTCTTAGATCATTTTCTCTTCTTCTTCAACTTTCTTCTTCTTCTTCTTCTTCTTCTTCTTCTTCTTCTCTTTCTCTTTCTCTTTATTCTTCACAATTCAATTCTTCTCTTTCTTCTCCTTTCTCTTCTTCTTCTTCTCATTCAAAAAAACAATCACCTCAAAACCCTTCTCAGCTATCTTCTCAGATGAGAGAGAATTCTTCTCTCTTTTCATCAGATTCACTTGAGCTTCAAAGTTCTGCATCTTCTGATCTGCTGTTTCAGATTCCATCTCTGCAGCAAGTAAATTAGCATGCTCAGAAAGCAATGCTGTCTTCTCAATGTTCTAAATCATTGAGTGTATACAAGATCTAAACAAGGCCTCAATGCTCTGATTCTCTTCAGAAGTCTGCTAATCAATTAGACAACAGAATTGTTATCAAAAAGCATTATCAATGAATATATTCAAAATACAATCTATCAGCTTGAGCTTCTTTGTCTTGCAGACAAACACATCTTCAATCTTCTTCTGACAGCACTTTTTCACAGCTGTCATCTTCTCAGTTCTCTCTCTCTTCACTTTGATCTCAAATCATTTTCATAAACACTTCTGATTTCAGCACTGCTGCATGAGCAACTCCACTGCTTTCTTCTCCAACTTCTCACATATTAAGTTATCAGCATCATTTCTTTCATAATATTAGTCAAATTTCAGCAGAAGCATTACCCAAAATTGTTATCAATCTACTTCATTACAGAGTTTTTTCAAGACAATATGATGTGTCTTGTAGTCAGTCTCTCCACACTTGAAGAATTCTTTCTCTTCCTCCTCAAGGTGATGATGGCACTTGCATGCCTTGATGGTACACAGAGCCATCAAATGTTCCTTGAAGAAAGAGACAGACATGTTTTCAGCAGAAGAGAGAGAGAGAAACACATTCTAATTATGATGATGAAGATTTCTAGAGAAAATAATATATTCTTTTTATAAGTTACTATCCACACAGAAATGTGATGAAAAGAACAGAGATATATCAAAGAATTCAAGAAAAAAGAAAATCTACTTCTATATGTTATGGGAAATTACATATCTCATAGCAACACTGTTTGCATTTTTGTGCTACTTGTTGATATCATATACTGCATGCACTCTGCAAGTTATATTATGGCTGAATGCAGATGAGATATTTCTTTGTTGCTATAGAGATTATTTGTATATACAATCTTTCAGTTTAACATTCATACATGTTTTTCTTTTTCTTTGTTCTTTCTCTCTTCTCTCTCTAACTCATCATAATTCTGCAGCAGTATGTTAACTATTAAAAGCAATATGAATATCTCAATGTTTTCTGTGAATGAATATTGATTGATTAATTGATTCTATCTAGCAAATCTATCACCATAAGTCTCTGTTCTTTTCTCTCTGAAATCTACACATCTATTCTCTGCACTCATCTCCTCTTGCTCTCTGATTCCTCTCTCCTCACTCCTCAATTCCTCTCCCCCCCTTCCAACAAAAAAAATGGCCTGTGATAAGGGTATTCCTCATCAGAGAACAATGCCAACAACTGCTGCTTTCTGCAAGGCAGTATATGAGCAGTAAGTGGTGGAGTGGGAAGTGATCTGAGCTCATCATCATGAGCAGCATCTCAATGCTCACTGTGCTGTGTGGGAGGTGTGCAACCCCCACTCTTGTATGAAAAAAGTGGATAAGCAGAGTATGAAATTCAAAGTAATGCTTTTTGATAATGCTAGATACTGATATGAAAGTAGAAGCTATTCATGAGATCTGTTATTATCAGAAGTCTGAGGATCTCATTTTCCTCAAGACTGTGTTTGCACATCTTGTTCAGAAGATTGATGAGGGGAAGTATCACTTTCAGTGTTCTACTCTCAATGCTCTTCAAGTTGCTGTGGAGACAACATTGATCACACTTTTTGAGTGTATGATATCATGTGAAAACAGATGTAACAATATCTCACTAATCATTTCATAGATGATCTTAAGACTATGATTCATTGTGAGTGAATGACTCTCACTGTGAGGGATATTAGATTGATGGTGGAGATTGCTGAAGGATTGAATAGTAATTTTTTTGATGATTATAGATTGAAAAAATAAGTTTTGTTTTATTTTTATTTTTTTTTTTTTCATTATTTTTTTTTTTTGCTGAAGATTTTTGTTTTTTTTTTTTTTTATAATATTCTCAGTTGTTGTTTTTGTTTTTGTTTTTTAATTTTCAAAATGTCTACAGACATATAATGATATTTCTGTTGTGACATCAAAAAGATAATGATATTTGGTAACACTCACATCATAATTAGCTACCATTCAGCATAAAGGTATATGTATTATGTAATTATGAGTAAGTCATGGTTCTGTTTGATCCTGTTTTGTAAAATGGGACCAAACAGAACTGTGACTCAGAAATCAAGGTAAGAACAGTATTCAGAATCTAAATATTTCTCATAAACAGTGAAATGGAATCAGAGCTATAATACAAACAGTGTAAAGTGACTGGTTTGAAAAACAATATATGGGACCAGGACCAAAATATACAAGAATGGGACCAATGCTAAAATTGGTCATGGTCTCATGCACGGTCACACGGCCAGTCTATCTCCGCTACACTATAAACTATCTTCTACTGTTACTCTTCACACTGTCACTACACCTCACAAATTCCAACTCTGAATGAGTCATTATCAGAATGATCAGTGTATGTCAGAGCTAGTCTTCTGACAACTCAACTCTCTCTTTCTTGATTCTATACTTCAAACCAAGATATTGAACTGACTTAATCAGATTCATCAGATGAATGTCATGTTGACAATTTATCTTTCTGAATTTGATTGCAAGCTTCTAGAAGCAGATGGGCAAGACTGAAATGATACTGTCAAGATCAATATATTGTTCAAAAACTTGAACTTTCAGTTGTATAATCAAAGTGTAGAGTGTCTGAAGCTCTTAATATACAGCAAATTCTGTACTGATTTTTGTCTGTTGAACAACAATCTGTCTCAGTTCTGCATGCTCCAAAATTGTAGAGGATTCTACTGAACAAATATGTATACTCTGAATCACTTCACAGCACTCTCTGTCTCTGAATCAGAATTAATGAACTGAATTCTATATATAAATGCAAGTCATCTGAAAGTCTTCAATGTCTCAGAGAAGAATGTCACTGACTGAATTGTCAGAGAAATCTGCATATACTGTGACAAATCAGAGCACTTTGCAAATCAATGTTTAAATGCAATTGTTCTGAGTAAACTCTTCACACATATGAATGCTGTGTCATCTGCAGACAGATAAGAACAGAGAAAAGATGAGCTCTCATTCTAAAACACAGACAAAAACTCAAGAAGTAGAAAGCTAGCTGAAGATTCAAGCAGAAGATACAAGCAGACACAATTATGATCTCTGTCATTGTAAATAGTCTAGTCAATATACAAGCAATAATAGACAGTGGTTTTCTTCATTACACTCTTATAGACATTCAGCTGATTGAGAAGTATAAGCTTCAGTGTATTCTCTTTTTCAAACTGTGTAAGCTCAGTGAATTTGATGACCTCAGAGAATCAGTCTTCTACAACATGATAAAATTTAACATCAATATAGAAGAACACAAGAAAAAGAATGTATATATATACAAAATACAAGACCTTGAGTACAATTTAATACTCAGTTTATCATAGCTCACAGAATTTGAAACCTTGTTGAATGCATACAATCACTGTCTTATTTTCTCAGAAGATGACTGTATTTATGAGAAGAATGTCAATAGAACTGCTGATCTCACTCAGATATCAGTGAAAGTATACAAACTACTAATTCATCAAGCACATGAGAAGAAGAATGTCCAAGTATTCACTGCTAGCATGATAGATATCAAAAAAGTGTTAGAAAAGTTAAAACTCAAAGACTTCAAGAAACCACACAAGAAACTACTCAAATTATATGAAGACTTTGCAGATATATTCAACAAGAAAGAAGCTGAAAAGCTTCCCTCTCATCAAGAACTCAGTATAGATCATACAATTGAACTCATCAAGAAAGATAATAAGAATCCACAATCACTCTGAGATTCTCTCTACAGCATATCATACAATGAGCTTCTTGTTCTATGAAAAATGCTCAACAGATTACTGAACAAAGACTTCATTCATATTAACAACTCACTCACCACAGCATCTGTACTGTTTACAAAGAAATCAGAAGAAGGCTTACAATTCTGCATCAACTATCAAGAACTCAACAAGATTACACAGAAAGATCAATACTCTCTTCCACTCATCAATGAAACACTCAAACAAATAGAAAAAGCAAAATGATTTACAAAGCTTGACATCTCTGCAGCCTTCTATAAGATAAGAATTAATGAAGATGACAAATGACTAACTGCTTTTCATACATATTACAGATTATACAAATGAACAGTGATCTCTTTTGAATTAGTGAACATTCTGAGCATATTTCAGAAATATATTAACTGAGCTCTATAAGATCTGCTTGATGAGATCATCTCAGTATACATGAATGATATTCTGATTTTCACTGATGAATCACTCATTGAGTACTGCAAGCACATATAACAAGTGCTTGATCATCTACAAAAAGCTGAACTGCAAGTGGACATTGACAAATGTGACTTTGAGACCAAGTCTACAATCTATCTAGAATTCATCATCAAAGCTGAAAAAGATGTATGTATGGATTCTAAGAAGATGGAAGCAATTCTCAACTGAGAGACATCAGTCATGATAAAAGAGACTAGAAGCTTTCTAGAATTCATCAACTTCTACTAAAGATTCATCAAAGATTTCTTCAATATTGTACAACCACTGACAGATCTGATTCAGAAAGACACTATATTTCAATGAACTGATGAAGCAGATACAGTATTCAAAAAGCTGAAGTGTATGTTCACAAGCATCTCAATGCTGCAATCATTCAATTCAGATAAGCATACAATTCTCAAAACAGATGTCTCAGATTATGTAGTAGATGAGACACTGATGCAATATGATAACAAAAATGTTCTACAATTCTGTGTTTTCATCTCAAAAAAGATGTTGTCCACTGAATGCAACTACAAAATCTACAACAAGAAGCTTCTAGCAATCATATAATATTTTGAAAAATGAGAGTTCAAACTTATGAGTGTTGAAAAGTTTGAGATTGTTACTGATCATAAGAACTTAGAGTACTTCACAATCACTTGTAAACTCACTGAAAGATATATGCATTGATCATTGTTTCTTAGCTGTTTTTCATTCACAATTCATTATTGATCTGAAGTAGAGAACACTCTTGCAGATGCTCTGTCCCACTGAGAACAAGATATATCATCTGATGACTTGAATAACAGATGAAAATATCAAGAGTATTGATTAATTGACTCTGCAATTATAGAAAGTTCTACACAATCAAATGAATTCCACATACATATCAACCAGTCCCAAGCCCAATAACTCTCACTTGAAGAACAATAAAGACTAGCAGCAGAAGCAGATGAATTCTGACAACAAACTGCTGAAGCTGTACAAAGCAAGACACTCTGATTCCTCACAGATGTATACTCAAGAATGAATATCTCAGCATGTTCAATCAACAATAACAACTGCTTACACTTTTGAGATAGGCAATGAATCTCTGATTCAGAATCTCTATGAATATGAATCATGCAAGAAATTCATGACTCACTGATGACTGAGCACTCAGAATACAAAATCATGTACAACATCATTGTCTGAGAATTCTACTGATCAGATATGTTGAAAGACATACACTGTTCATACACAACTGTAATCACTGCAGCTCAGTGATGACATGATGTGAATGCTGAAAAAAGATGCTGAAGTCTCTATCTGTCTCTGACTGAACTTGATGTGATATAGCTATTGATTTTACAGTTTTCTTATCTGAGAGTGAAGATTCTACAAACATTCTAGTCATTGTCAACTGACTCAGTAAGAATGTAATACTACAGCTCTGTGACAAGATGAATGCTGAAGTAGTTGCAGACATCTTCATCAGAAGCTCATTCTATTGTATACACAGTCTGTCTTCATTCATTGTATCAGATAGAGACAGTCAATTCATCAGTGCACTCTGAGTCTGTGTATGCTAATTACTAAAAATTGAATAAAAGTTATCAACAGTGTATCATTCAGAGACTGATGAAGCTACTGAGAGAATGATACAAACAGTAAAGAATATTCTCTGTAAGTTCTGCAATTATGTATAAAACAACTGAAGCAATCTACTGTCACATGCTGAGATTGTGATTAATGGTTGAGATTCTGCTATGACAGATGTAAGCTCATTCTTTCTTCTACACAGATACAACTTAGAGATTCTGAACTTCTCTGAGACTCTCTGAGAAACTGTGTACATTCACAGCCTCATACAGATGACAGAGAATATTGTGAGCAAGTTGAAGAAAGTTCATAAATGAGCAGAAGCTTCAATGATCAGTGCTCAGCAAGATTATGAGAATTAAATAAACATCAGAAGAAGTTCTACAATCTGATATCATGTAGAAGACAAAGTCTGACTGAATCTCAAAAACATGAGAATGAACTGTCTTTCATATATGCTAGATTACTATCACATCAAATATATGATGAAGGAAATGCTAGACACACATGATTATCAACTCAACACTCTGTCTGACATTCATAATGTCTTTCATACAAACCTGCTTCAATCTGCAGCTGAGGATTCATTCTTCTCACAGAGAATCTTCAATTGACAGTCATCTGCCATCATAGAAGAAGACAATGAACTCAAGTGGGAAATTGAAGCAATTCTTGATAATAGAATCAACCACCACCACTGTGAATACTTTGTCAAATGAGTAGAATATGATCATCTGATCTGGGAACTTGTGTTCATCTTGAAGGACACTGCTGTTCTCAACATTTACAAGTCCTCACTTATCTTGATAGAGGGGGATAATATGACAGATTAGCATCTGTTAGTAATTAACTTATGCAATCAACTTCTCTTCTGCACTCACTTGTTTCTGACTGTTGTGATTTTATGTAATTCTTGATGTTCTTCTGCTCTGTGCTCTGCACTCATATAGTTTCTAATGATTCTTCTGTGTAGCTCTTAATGTTCTTTCACTCCATGCTCTGCACTTGTATAGTCTCTAACAATTCTTCTGTGTAGCTTCTTATATTCTCTCACTCTGTGTTCTGCATTTGTGTAGTCTCTAACAATTCTTCTGTATAGTTCTCAATGATTTCTCTGTCTCATGCTCTGCACATGTATAGTTTCTAATGATTTTTATATGTATCTCTTAATGTTCTTTCACTCTGTACTTCACTGTGAAGTGGCTTCTGATATTCTTCTGTCTCAAACTTTCTTCTATAAGAACTCTCTTTGTACAATCTTTTCTTCTGATTTCTTTTCTCTTTCTTTTCTTAATCAATTCATAATCTGTAATTAGAATAGTATCAAATCATTAATTGAAGTACACCCATTACATCTTGTCTGTATTTAACATCACACAAGGACTTGTCATAAGCGCTGCTTGTATATGAGTATAACAGAAGAAGAATAATAATAATAATAACTTCACTCTGTACTTCACTGTGAAGTGACTTCTGATATTCTTCTGCTCTGATCTTCTCTTTATAAGAATCCTTTTTGTACAACCTTTTCTTCTGATCTCTTTTCTCTTTCTTTTTTTAATCAATTCATAATCTGTATTTAGAATAGTGCTAGATTGTTAATCAAAGTACATCTGTTATAATTACTGCTATAATAGACAAATGAATCAGCAAGCTGAATTTTTTGCTGATTAGCTGAGGCAGATATTGCAGATACTGCTAACTCAACAACTACTGATTAAGAAGTATTTAAGAGTGAATCAGTCTCAGACATAATAATTAGAATATTCAATTCTTGCAGAGATAAGAGATTGAGTGAATTGAACTGTAAACAGTGATGTGAGAATTAGCTGCTTATATTACATGAGATTACTAAAACTCTACATTATAGAATGTAAAAGTCAGATTAAAACAGAATGATCTGTTGATATCTAGAAGATTAACTCAGCTGCTATCTATATACACAGTATTGTAAATAGATCAAACTTGTTATGATGTACATGGTGTAGTATGATGTAAGTAGTAAGATAATATATTGATTTCAAATCTGATATGACATTGACAGTGCTATATTCAATGAGGTTATATCTTTAGAGCTATTGTTAATTTCAGTCTAGCACTGACATTTTAATACAGATTTCTTATATTTTTATTTTATTTTCATTTTTACTTTTATTCTCATTCTTATTTTCATTTTCATTTTTATTTTTATTTCAATTGACTGCTTATCATGATCAGCTCTGAGCTGTGTTTGAATCTTATTTTTAATAATTATTTTAAAATAAAAAACTGTGATGTATTTTTTCAGATTGCTGAAAGAGATCTACTGTTCAATCTAATACTGAAAACACTGATCAAATTCAGAGTAATCTTCAATCTAAATGATGATACAGTTGAAATGATTAGAATATTATTTGCAGAAATTATTAAAAAATTTGCAGAGTTGAAAAACTAATGAATAAAGTCATCAAAAAAAATATCAGAGTTCAGACTTCTAACAATTATGAAAACTCTGACAGATAATGAATTGCTGAATAAAAATAGATTGCAGATGATATTGATCTAAAATGCTGTGATTTAAAATCTCAATCATTAAATATATTATAGATATAAATATTGTTGATATCTATATTATTGTAACAGACATACTTCAATTAACAATTTGATACTATTTTAATTACAGATTATGAATTGATTAAGAAAAGAAAGAGAAAAGAAATCAGAAGAAAAGGTCATACAAAAAGAGTTCTTATAGAAGAAAGTTTAAGATGAAATAATATCAGAGACTGCTCCACAGTGAAGTGCAGAGTGGAAGAATGTTAAAAGCTATATGAAAGAATTGTTAGAAATCATATAAGTGCAGAGCATGGAGTGGAAGAATCATTGAGAGCTATATGAAAGAATTGTTGAAGACTACACAAGTGCAGAGCATGGAGCAGAAGAACATCAAGAATTACATGAGATTGCAATGACAGAAATTAATTATATAAGTTAATTGCTAATGAATACTAATCTGTCACATTATCCCCCTCTATAAGAGTGAGTGAGAACTTGTAGATGTTGAGAATGACAGTGTTCTTCAAGATAAATATGAGTTTCCAGATCAGATGATTGTATTCTACTCATTTGATAAGATATTCATGATGATGATGATTGATTCTATTGTTAAGAATTGTTTCAATTTCCCACTCAAGTTCATTATCTTCTTCTACAATGATAGATAATTGTCAATCAGAGATTTTCTGTGAGAGAAATGGATTCTCAGCTGTGGGTTGGAGCAGATTTGTATGAAAGATGTTGTGGATATCAGATGAGATGTTGAGTTGATAATTGTGTGTGTCTAGCTCTTTCTTTACTGTATACTTGATGTGATGATAATCTAGTGTATATAAGAAATGATCTGTTTTTATATTCTTGAGATTTAGTCAGATTTTGTCTTCTACATAATATTGAATTGCAGAACTTCTTCTGATATTTGCTTAATTTTTATAATCTTGCTGAGTGCTGATTATTGAAGTTTCTGTTTATTTATGAGCTTTCTTCAGCTTACTCATAATGTTCTCTGTTATCTGTATAAAACTGCAGATGTACACAGTTTCTTGAGAAGTCTTGAGAAAGTTCAGAATCTCTAAGTTGTATCTATATAAAAGAAAGAATGAGCTTATGTCTGTTGTGATGAAATCTCAATTGTTAATTGCAATCTCAGTGTGTGACAGCAGATTGCTTCAGTTGTCTTGTATATAATTGCAGAACTTACAGAAGATGTTCTTTATCATTTATATCATTCTCTCAGTAGCTTCATCAGTCTCTGAGTGATACACTATTGATAACTTTCATTCAATTCTTAGTAATTGATATATGCAGGCTCAGAGTGTGCTGATGAATTGACTGTCTCTATCTGACACAATGAATAAAAATAGACTGTGTATACAATAGAATGAGCTTCTGACAAAGATGTCTGCAACTACTTCAGCATTCATCTTGTCACAGAGCTGTAGTATTACACTTTTATTGAATCAGTTGATAATGACTAGAATGTTTGTATAATCTCTGCTTTTGAGCAAGGAAACTGCAAAATCAATAGCTATATCACATCAAATTCAGTTGAGAATAGATAGAAGTTTCAATATTTCTTTTCAGTATTCATACTATACTGTCACTGAGCTGCAGTGATTACAGTTGTATACAAATTGATGTATATCTTTCAACATATCTGATCAGTAGAATTCTCAGACAACAATGTTGTATATGATTTTGTATTTTGAGTGTTTAATCATTGATAAGTCATGAATTTCTTGCATGATCTGTGTTTATGAAGATTCTGAATTGAGAACTCATTGTCTATCTCAAAAGTGTAAGCAGTTGTCATCTTTGATTGAATATGCTGAGATATTCATTCTTGAGTATACATCTGTAGAGAATTGAGATGCTCTGTTTTGTATAACTTCAGTGATTTATTGTCAGAATTCATCTGTTTTTGCTGCTAGCTTTCATTATTCTTTGAATGAGGGTTCTTGAGCTCAGAACTGATTGATATGTATGTGGGATTTATCTGATTATATAGAACTTCTTATGATTGCAGAGTTGATTAATCAATGCTCTCAGTGTTTTCATCTGTCATTCAAGTCATTAGATGATATATTTTGTTCTCAGCAGAACAGAGCATCTGCAAGAGTGTTCTCTACTTCAGATTGATAATAAATTGTGAACAAAAAACAGCTAAGAAACAATAATCAATACATATATTTTTCAGTGAGCTTACAAATGATTGTGAAGTACTCTAGATTCTTATGATCAGTAACAATCTTGAATTTCTCAACACTCATAAGTTCAAACTCTTATTCTTTGAAATATTATATGATCACTAGAAGTTTCTTATTATAGATCTTGTAGTTGTATTCAGTGAGTGACATCTTTTTTAAGATGAAGATATAAGATTGTAGAATATCTTCATTATTATATTGCATTAGTACTTCATCTACTACATAATCTGAGACATCTGTCTTGAGAATTGTATGCTTATCTGAATTGAATGATTGCAGCATCAGAGTGTTTGTGAATATATACTTCAGCTTTTTGAATACTGTGTCTGTTTTGACAGTTCATTGAAATACAGTATCTTTCTGAGTCAGATTCATCAGTGATTATATGATATCAGAGAAGTTTTTGATGAATCTTCAGTAAAAGTTGATAAATTCTAGAAGACTTCTAATTTCTTTTATCAAGACTGATGTCTCTCAGTTGAGAATTGCTTTCATCTTCTTAGAATTCATATATACATCTTTTTCAGCTTTAATGATGAATTATAGATAGATTATAGACTTGATCTCAAAGTCATATTTATCAATATTCATTTGCAGTTCAGCTTTTCAAAGACAGTCAAGCACTTGTTGTACATATTTGTGATACTCTGTAAGTGATTCATTGATGAAGATCAGAATATCATTCATATACACTGAGACAATCTCATTGAACAGATCTTATAGAGCTCAGTTAATGTATTTCTGAAATGTGCTTGAGATATTTGCTAATTCAAAGAAAATCACTGTTCATTCATATAATCTGTAATATATATGAAAAGCAGTTAGTCATTTATCATCTTCATTAATTCTTATCTTATAGAAGGCTGCAGAGATGTCAAGCTTTATAAATTATTTTACTTCTTCTATTCATTTAAATGTTTCATTGATGAGTGAGAGAGAGTATTGATTCTTTCATGTAATCTTGTTGAGTTTTTGATAGTTGATGCAGAATCATAAGCTTTCTTCTGATTTCTTTGCAAATAGTACAGATGCTGCAGTAGATGAGTTGCTAATATAAATGAAGTCTTTGTTCAGTAATCTGTTAAGTGTTTTTTGTAGAATGAGAAGCTCATTGTGTGATATACTGTAGAGAGAATTTCAGAGTGATTGTGTGAGGTGTAGTGACAGTGTGAAGAGTAACAGTAGAAGATAGTTTATAGCGTAGTGGAGATAATAGTAATATATTGTAGAGTAATGTAGTGTAGTAGCGTAACGTAGTGTAGCTAATTGCTAAGGAAGAAAAGAAAGAGAAAGAAGATGTGCGAAATACATACAGCAATATATATATACATATAGAAATAGCGGTAGCGAGAGTATAATGGAAAGAGGTATGAATAAATGAAGATAATAAGAAAATAATAAACAAGTGCATTACAGATTGTGAGTTCTTATTATTTTTTTTGATGAGCTCAATTGTATGATCTATACTGAGTTCTTGATGAGAGGAAAGCTTTTCAACTTTTTTTTTGTTGAATATATCTGTGAAATCTTTATATGATTCAGATAGTTTTTTGTGCAGTTTTTTGAGATCTTTGAGTTCTAGCTTTTCTAATGCTTTTTTGATATCTGCTATGCTAGCAGTGAACACTTGGATGTTATTCTTCTTATGTATTTAATGAATTAGTAGTTTGTATACTTCTGCTGATATCTGAATGAGATCAGTGGTTCTATTGATATTCTTCTCATAAATATGATCATCTTCTGAGAAAATAATACAGTGATTGTGTGTGTTCAACAAGGTTTCAAATTGTGAGATGTAGTGACAGTGTGAAGAGTAACAGTAGAAGATAGTTTATAGCGTAGCGGAGATAATAGTAATATATTGTAGAGTGCAATATAGTAGTGTAATGTAGTGTAGTGTAGTGTAGCTAATCACTAAGGAAGAAAAGAAAGAGAAAGAAGATGTGCGAAATACATACATCGATATATATATACATATAAAAATAGTGGTAGCGAGAGTATAATGGAAAGAGGTAAGAATAAGTGAAGATAATAAGGAAATAATAAACAAGTGCATTACAATTGCCCCTCTTTTTCATAAGAGCTGCCCTCAGTGATTGTATAGATTGCTTGCTAGTAGATAATTGCATTCCCATATTGTAAATTCCACTTGTTGATAGCAGTATATCGATCGCGTCCTCTAGATAGCTTGTATACACGTTGTTATTGATTTTCTAATGAGGTGGAATTGGTGGATTCTTTGGTTGCCAGGGGTTGCATGCAGAGAAGTAAAAAGAATTTCTTTTCTCTTGAAGATTTCTCTTCTCTTTTAACTTGATTATCATTCAAGCTCCTTGCCTTCCTGCTGCAATTTGTTGTTCTCAAAAAATTTTTAAATTTTTTATATCATCATTCTCTCTCTCCTCTTTTTTATATTGAAATGGGCTCTCTTAATTATTCTGATTTTAAGTAAGTTGTTTCTTGGGTGCTTATCATGTATTATTGCTGGTGTTCCTTGCCAGTGGTGTTATTAGTGTGGTCATGTGTGTCACTAGCTTGTTTCCATATAGCACCATTCACTGTTCACTTGTTATATTGCCCTAGATTTAGCCCTAATCATGTGATGCACAACAGTCAGATTCTGTGCAAATGTTGTGTCTCTAGACTTGAAGATGTCAATTTTTGATGTGCACTGAGATCAAATGTTCAGAAGTGTTGTGAGGCTTGTGTCTCTGCAGAAAAATCCTGCAAA
This sequence comes from Histoplasma ohiense, assembly GCA_017607445.1. Lineage (NCBI taxonomy): Eukaryota > Fungi > Ascomycota > Eurotiomycetes > Onygenales > Ajellomycetaceae > Histoplasma > Histoplasma ohiense. The sequence goes on along the minus strand of JAEVHH010000005.1, from coordinate 4,629,160 downwards.
TTCATGAGTAATTCTCTTTAATTCTTATTTTCTTTTTCTTTTTCTTCAAATTTGCTTTTGGATAGGTAGTAGTGCTCTTAACAATGTTGATATACTGATAATGATGCTAGATGTGTGATACACCTCTTCTGAGATGCATCATGCACAGACAAGCATTTATTTTTGCAGAGATAGCAGTCAGAGAGAATATAGTCAATCACAAAAGTCATCTTTGTCATTTGATAAAATGATTGAATGCATCTTATCTGGTGATGCTGTCTGCTCAGAGCAGAGTAGAGGTGAATGCTCTATGATCTCAGTGCTGAGTGACAGCTGAGTCTGCAGAGGTGCAGGTTTTGAAGACTGTGGTTGTGTCTGATTCTTTCAGAGCAGAGACATTAGAGAAAGAGAAGAATGTGAAGAAGAGAGTTTTGAGAATGATGAGCTCTGAGAACTCTGTGATGAAGGAGTTGATTGAAGAGAGATTGATGAAGAAGGAGTTGGCTGAAGAGCTGATGAAAAAGATTGTGAAGATGTCAGTGACTGCAGCAGTGTCTGTGATGCCTGCTTTCTTTGTCAATTTATCACTGATGTTGATGAAACAGAGAGAGAGGGTGCTCTGAATGATGAAGAAGTGAGAGAAGAAGATGAAGAGAAATGTCTTCCTTCATCAGATATGCTGAAGAATGAATAGATTGATAAGAGAGGGGAGATGTGAGAAGATAAATATCTTGTGAAATAGACATTTGTCTATACCTCTGCATCCAAAATGAGTGCTGGTAATTTATGAATATCAGAAGGAGTATTGGGCGAGGGTGGCAGAGAAAGGGGATGAAAGAAATGATGGAAGAAAGAAGAGAAAATGAGAGATGGGAGATGAGATGAGAATGGATGAACTGAGAGTCTTTAGACTTTTCTTAGAATCTGTTTCCTTTGTTTTTTTCTTGCTTATATGTTTTATTTTTTGTATTTATTATACCCAAATTGAATTTTTTTCTTTTTTCTCTTTTCTCTGATAAAATTCTTCTAAAAAGAATGTATGTGATTGGAGTTTGAGTGAGATTTGCACTTCTAGTGTTTTTCAATTTAAGATTTGCACTTCTGATGTCTTTTGACTTGATGTTTGCACTTTTGATGTTTGGAAGTATGTTGGTTTTGTATTTGTTGTTCATTTTCTTGTTCAAGGAAGATTTTGAATGCCTGAGTGTTCAATATGTTTTCTTTCAGTTTCCATGTATCATCACTAGAATCTCAATCTGTCCATCTCACAAGATATTCTGAAGGTCTGTTTTTTCATTGTCATTTTTCAAGAATTTCTTCAACTTGATATTCTTCTTTGCTGTTGACAAGTTTCAGTCCTGGTTCTGATAGAGCTCCATTTCTGTGGTTGTATAGCTTCAATAAAGATACATGGAATACAGAATGAATGCTTCTATATGAAGATGGCAGTTCTAGTTTGTACACTTGTTTTTCAATGATATTCAGAATCTTGAAGGATTCAACATATTTATGATCAAGTTTGTGAACCAGACACAGCAATTGGAGATTTTTTGCATTGAGTATGACATAGTCATCTATTTTAAATTGTTGAGGTCTATGTTTTGTATCATAATAGATTTTCTGTGCTTGTTGCATCTTTTGTAGATTCTCAATGAGCTTATGGCATGTTTCCTCAATATGTTTCATGCAGCTAGCAGCATGTATGGCGACTGGTTGTGATGGTTTGCTGACATTAATTTTCAAATCAGATCAATATCCCATTAAGGCTTTTGTGAATGTCATTTCAGTAGAGACATGTTGAGAGATATTGTAAACAAACTGCACTAGCAGTAGCCAGCATGCTCAGTCATCTTGATGATAGTTGATAAAACATCAAAGATAATGTTTCAAGATTTGATTTTGTCATTTCATTTGGCCATCTGTTTGAGGGTGAAAGACTGTTGAAAGTTTCCAGTGTGTGTCTAGCATATAACAAAAGATGGACCAATAATGGCTTGTAAACAGCAACCCTCAATTGGATATATGGTTTTTGGGTACTCCATAAATTGTATAGAACTTGGTATAAACAATCTCCACTAGTTCATCAGCCATAATGTTTTTGATGCAAGGAATATAGATCATAAACTTGATATATATATCCACAATCACTAAAATTGCATCATAGATTTGATGGAGGAATGTAGAGGCTGGTAAGCCTGTAATAAAATCTATAGTAATGAACTCAAAAGGATTTGATGATAAGAGAATTGTATCCAATTCTCCATATTGTCTGTGCCATTTTGACTTTACTCTTTGACAAGTATCATAAGTGGATATATAATCTTTGATATTTCTGACTAGCTCATGCCAATAGTATTTGTTCTGAATACTATCTATGAACTTTTTTATATCAAAGTGACCCCTCTGTGAATCATCATGGTTTGCACTGATAATTTCATCAATGAGTGTCTTTTGTTGAGGGACATACACACAACCATCAGCATGCAATATATCATCCTCAGAAATTGTTTATAGCATATTTTCAGCAACAGTCATATTCTTCTCTTTTATCTTCTTTCTTTGCTCAGCAGCAAAAGAATCAATCTTCTGTGCTTTACTCAGAAATGAGATGAAGGATTCAGACATTTCTGTATATGCTGAGTTCTCAAGAATAGCCTTATTGACTGCAATCTGAGGCATATATTACTCAACATGCATTGGAGGGGAAGAGTTTATGTGAGAGATAGAAGATGTCAACATATGAAGCACTTTTCACTCATTAAAAAAAGCATTTTGCTCATTAGAGACTCATGCACAGATTACATCAGAAGAAATATCATTTTGAAAAGAAGTATCAGCTTTTCAGTCTAGTCTAACTCCATGTTTCAGCTTCTGTTGCAGAGTAGATAATATAGTTTGGTCATTATAGATCTCACTGTAGTCTGTGTGATGACTGAGCCCATCAGCTGAATTCTTTGATTCAGAGCAGTGCAGTAATACAAAATCATAAACAGATAAAGCTTCCACTCATCTGATCTGACATCTGTTCAGTTTCTTAGTCATTATAAAGTACTGCAGATTGACATGATCAGATCAGACTTGAATTGAATACTGACTTCTCTTTAGATAGTGTCTTCAATTCTTAAATACTGCTACAATAGCCAAGAGTTTTTTATCATGAGTATCATAACACATTTCCACATCAATCAACTTTTTTGATCAGAAGACAACTGGATGTCAGTGCTCATCATTCTGCAACTGTGACAGAATAGCAGCAACTGCAAAAGTGAATGCATCAGATTCAATCTGAATATATTGAGCTGAGTCAAAATGAGCTAATAGAGGAGCACATATAAAGTGTGATTTGAGCTCATCAAAAGTGCTTTGAGCATTTTCTGTTTATATAAAAGTGGTTTTTCTTTCCCTCTTCTTGCTCTCTTTTGTAAGTTCGAATAATGGGGCTGCAATAGAGGAGAAAGACTTAATAAATCACTGATAGAAATTAGCAAAGCTCAAGAAGAATTGAACCTCTTTAATTAATTTAGATGTAGGCCATTTCACAATAGTGGAGACTCTGTCTGACTTCATCTCAACATTATTTGTATCTATAACAAATCTCAGAAACAAGATCTTGTCCACTTCAAATTCACACTTAGAGAGTTTTGCAAATAGATTTGCACACTCAAGATGTTCTAGCATCTTAGTAACATGCACTTTATGTTTCTGCTTTGAATTGAAGAATATGAGAATGTCATCCAAATAGACAACACAACATATATCCAACAAATCAGACAAGGCATTGTTAATGTATGCTTGGAATGTTGCTGGAGCATTAGCTAGTTCAAATGGCATAACTACATATTCAAAATGTTCATATCTCATTCTAAAGACTGTCTTCCAACAGTCTTTTGCTGCTATAAGTATGCAGTGATAGGCATCTTGAAGGTTCAGCTTAGTGAATATCTTGGCTTTTGAAAGTCTATCAAGTAATTCACTTATTAGAGGTAGAGGGTATCAGTTCTTGATGGTGATTCAATTTAATCCTCAATAGTCTACACAAAGACAGAGTTCATCATCTTTTTTGGGGACAAAGAGAATCAATGCATCAGCTAGGCTACTGAACAGTTGTATCCACTCTTTATCTAATGCATTTTTTAAATATTCTCTTAGGGCGGCTAACTCAGTTTCAGAGAGATTGTATATTGACATAAATGAAGGTTGCACATCAGACTCAAGATCTATGCAGTGTTCCATCTCTTCTGATCTTTTCATGCTTATAGCAGCTTCTTCTGAGAAGATATGCATATATGGCATGACATAATCAAGTAGACTGGTCGGCAAGTCTGAATACACAGTCAAGAATATATATGAAGCATGCTTTGAGTCTTTTGAACATTCTGTAGATAATACTACAAGCATTTCTACTCTAGCTTCTGTGAGAACTTCAGCTAAGACATCTTGTTCAGAAATAATTTGAGACTATTGTTCATCTTCAGAGCTTCTAAAGAAGAATTGTTCATCTGATCAATCTATAAGAGGATTTGTTTGTCTTAACCAAGGAAATTCTAATACAAGATTGTAGTCCTTCATCTTCATCACATGAAAGAAATGAGATGTCTGCTGTGCATTATCCTTGTGATCAGTGACAGTAGTTGCAATGTTATACTCTTCAAAGAAGCACATTATACATCCATCAATTGACTTGATCATTTTGATTTTGCAGTGAGCAGCTTCTAGATTGTGATTCTTTGCTCAAAATTCATCAACACAGTTCACTTCTGATTCAGAGTCTACTAGTGCAAGTACTTTTTGCAGACTCTTAGATGTAGCAAGTTCCACTGTGACAGTGAAGCTTAAGGCATTTTTGCATTGACTTTCCACACTTATAACTGTCATTGCAAGCTGAATGATGTATCTTAAGCATTTTTTGAGTTCTTTGAGTTCTTCATGTCTTTCATATCAGATTTTGAGTCAGACTTGATGTTTTTGAATTTGTCTTTGAATCATTTGAAACACAAATCGATGATATGTCCTGGTCACTTGCAATAATGGCAATATTTTGATCAGATGGAGTCATTGAACTTTGTAGTGTCATTTCATCTGCATTTGTTTTATGATCTATTATCAGCATTATTTCTGTTGTTAAAGCTTTGAATGGGGTTTTTGAAATTTGACTTCTCTTTAAGCTTCTTTCATCTCTCTGGCAGATTCAATTCTGTCATTGCAAGTTTATGTAGGGTGGCATCATAGCTTAACTCTTTCAATTTGATTGCATATTTGTCAAATTCTCAGCAAATGGAAGGTAGAACTTTCATATAGAGATGTGATTTCCAATGATATTCACTATAAGAATGCTGCAGACACTCTTCAATTGATTGTAAATGTGAAGTAAATTGTTGAACTGTCTGATCTTCTTATTGCTCTGTTTTTCAGTACTGTCTATCAGCATCTCAGAAACTTCTATCTGAATTGATGACTTGACATTGCATTCAACTAACAAATTCTTCTCATGGTGGCAAAGTTCATATATCATGTATATGTTGATATCAATATTGTTGCATCTTGATATTGAAATGAGTAACAGCTTCAATGATCTTTTGATGGTTGTGTTCATTGTAGTAATCAAGATCACTGATATGGAAAGTGATAGCAGCTGTAACAAAGTTTTTGAATTCTTTCATACTTTGACCTCAGAACTTTTTCACATCTCTTTAAGAAGAATGACCACTCATGCTGGGATCTCAAAGTTCTAATTGCCAAAGTGGTACCCAACTACATCTCCCACTAACAGTAGTCACAGTGCTTTTCACTAAGATGTTGAGTGCTTGTAGTGTGACTTCCAATGGTCTGAGAATACTGATGGCATTATCACAGTTATCATTCATACTAGTTGCATCTCTACCATGGTTTGGATGTGCTTCTAGTGTATTTCAGATGATCAGAATTGTTTCATTCAATTCTTGTAGTAAAGTGTCACATCACTGTTGAAGTTCTTGCAATTCTTTCTCAGTCTGTAATTTTTTGATTCTTCTGGCCACAGCTATCTTCTCAGCCTCAATTGCACTGAGATCTTCAGAAGAGGTATCTCCTTCTGAACTATGCTCAGAGTTCAATTTCATAGAGAAAGATGATGCTTGTTGCACACTTTCAGTGGCAGAAGTGTGCATTTCACAGTTTTCTTCCATGATGTTTGTTGCTTCAGATTCAGTGGTAGCATGAGTACAGTGGATGCTGCAGATAGAGGTCATGACTATTATTCAACAGATCATCTCTTGAAGATTGAGCAATTAGAAACTGTGAGATATAGTGACAGTGTGAAGAGTAACAGTAGAAGATAGTTTATAGCATAGCAGAGATAATAGTAATATATTGTAGAGTGCAATATAGTAGTGTAATGTAGTGTAGTATAGTGTAGCTAATCACTAAGAAAGAAAAGAAAGAGAAAGAAGATGTGCGAAATACATACATTGATATATATATACATATAAAAATAGTGGTAGCGAGAGTATAATGGAAAGAGGTAAGAATAAGCGAAGATAATAAGGAAATAATAAATGAGTGCATTACACAAATTCTGTGAGTTATGATAGACTGAGTATTAGATTATACTCAAGGTCTTGTATTTTGTATGTGTATATATTCTTTTTCTTGTGTTCTTCTATGTTGATATTAAATCTTATCATATTGTAAAAGGTGGATCCTCTAAAGCCATCAAATTCACTGAGTTTATATAGTTTGAGAAAGAGAATATACTGGATTTTATGCTTCTCAATCAGCTGAGTGTCTATAAGAGTGTAATGAAGAAAACCACTGTCTATCATTGCTTATATATTGACTAGATTATTTACAATGACAGAGATTATGATTGTATCTGTTTGTATTTTTTGCTTGAATCTTCATCAAGTTTTCTGCTTCTTGAGCTTTTGTCTATATTTTAGAGTGAGAGCTCTTCTTTTCTCTGTTCTTGCTTGTTCATTGTAACAGACATACTTCAATTAACAATCTAGCACTATTCTAATACAGTTGAATTCAAAAAGATAATAGAAATCACAGAGTTTTTTGTAGTGATATTATCAAGTTCTTAATTTTGTTCAGAAGAATCTCAATACTGATGTTATTGTAGACAATGATTTTATAAGATTTTATATACTGCAGTAGAAGACAGATTGCTTCATAATATCTTTCTTTGAAAATGATTACAGAATCAAAAACTGTAAACTTCAGATTTAAAATAATCTTATACTTCTTTTTGATATAGATTATCAGATTAATACAGTACAAAATGAAATCAAATGAGGCTATGATTTACTCTATATAGATGATATAATACTATAAGTGTTATTAAAAATCATTATCTATTAAAAGAAGTTTAATGTATTTATACTCTAGTTCTATTCTGAACTAGTAATGATAGTGATAGATAGATTCACTGCAGTAGATTGATTGACAGTGATAGATTAGCAGTGATAGATTGACAGCAGCAATAGATTAGCAGTGATAGATTAGCAGTGATAGATTAGCAGCAATAGATTGGCAGCAAGGGATAGCTTAGCAGTGAGAGATAGATTAGCAGTGGTAGATAAATTGGCAGCAAGGGATAGCTTAGCAGCAAGGGATAGCTTAGCAGCAAGGGATAGCTTAGCAGCAAGGGATAGCTTAGCAGTGAGAGATAGCTTAGCAGTGGTAGATAAATTGGCAGCAAGGGATAGCTTAGCAGCAAGGGATAGCTTAGCAGTGAGGGATAGCTTAGCAGCGAGGGATAGCTTAGCAGCGACGGATAGCTTAGCAGCAAGGGATGGCTTAGCAGTGAGGGATAGATTATCAGTGGTAGATAAATTGATAGCAAGGGATAGCTTAGCAGTGAGGGATAGATTGGCAGTGGTAGATAAATTGGCAGTGAGAGATATCTTAGCAGCGAGCGATAGCTTAGCAGCGAGGGATAGCTTAGCAGTGAGGGATAGCTTAGCAGTGAGGGATAGCTTAGCAGCGAGGGATAGCTTAGCAGTGAGGGATGGCTTAGCAGCAAGGGATAGCTTAGCAGCGAGGGATAGCTTAGCAGCGAGGGATAGCTTAGCAGCGAGCGATAGCTTAGCAGCGAGGGATAGCTTAGCAGTGAGGGATAGCTTAGCAGTGAGGGATAGCTTAGCAGTGAGGGATAGCTTAGCAGCGAGGGATAGCTTAGCAGTGAGGGATGGCTTAGCAGCAAGGGATAGCTTAGCAGCGAGGGATAGCTTAGCAGTGAGGGATAGCTTAGCAGCGATGGATAGCTTAGCAGCAAGGGATAGCTTAGCAGCGAGCGATAGCTTAGCAGCGATGGATAGCTTAGCAGCAAGGGATAGCTTAGCAGTGAGGGATAGCTTAGCAGTGAGGGATAGCTTAGCAGTGAGGGATAGCTTAGCAGCAAGAGATAGCTTAGCAGAGTATGCACTAGCTAATTGTGCCGAGGTATCTTTTTGTTACTTGGCAGGCACGTGTGGCTGGGAGGTACTCAGGGGGGACTTGGCACGGGTGTGTTGGAACACGAAAATTGATCAGAGTTTTTTCAAACAGAGAATCAAGAATAACTCAAGCAACTGTGGATCAAATTAAACAAGATTTTAATAGATTATCAACATAAAATAGATCTATCTCTGATCAAAATCTGAGTTGATTTGACCCAGTATTGATGGAGTAATTTGATGAAATGTTAAAAATCCACCCAAGCAAATGCCAAAACACTAACTTTGAAGGTCAGTGGAGGTTTACTCCAAGTAACCCTAAGGGAGCTAAGCTATTTCTGGTTAGTGTGAACTTAATTTGTTAGCAAAACAGGTGAACCCCAGCGGAGTTCAATGTGCAATAGTTATAGAATATATACAAAATACATATATTTATATATATATACATATAGAAATAGCAATAACAAGAATATAATGAAAAGAAATAAAAATAAACAAAGAGAATATAATAAAAAAATAATAAATAAATGTATTATATCAATTTATTATAAATTAAGTATAGAAACAACTATATCTCTCAATAATAGATGAAAGATTTGAATTGAATATATCTCATATATATAATATTGAATTTGATAGTATATAGAGTATATACAGAATAATGCATTGAATTGAGACTGTTCAAATATACTAAAAAAATGAAAATCTCAACACACTGAGCAGAGACACATAAAATGAGTATATTAATGAATATATATAGATTATAATAAATATAGAGAAGAGTATAAAAGATATAAATATAATAAAAAATATCTATAAAGTAAAAAAATAAAGATTAATATTAGAGTTGTATTATAATAGATTAATATCTGTTAGTAATTAATTTATACAATTAACTTTTTTTCTATATTTATTTATCATTTATACAATCAATTTTTCTTTTGTATTTATTTATTTCTATTATTATATTCTATATTTATATAGTCTCTAACAATTCTTTTGTGTAATCTCTTCTATCTTATATTTCATATTTGTATAGTTCTAATAATTTTTCATATAATTCATAATATTCTTCTATTCTGTATTCACTGTGAGACAGTTTTTTTCACTTTGATTTTCTCTTTATAAAAATTCTCTTTATATAATTTTTTCTTTTGATTTCTTTTCTTTTTCTTTTTTTAATCAATTCATAATCTGTATTTAGAATAGTGCTAGATTGTTAATTGAAGTATGTCTGTTATATATACAGAGAGTCATTCAATTCATTCATAAATTTAATGAGATTTATATAATATTATATAAGATTATATTATAGTATTTTTTTCAGAGAAAAAATTGATTTTTCTATAATATAAAAAGAGAATTTATATATTCTATAATCTCAATATCTAATCATTAAATCTGAATTTTTTGAATATATTATTATATTATCTTTTATATTTTAATTTTTGTAGAGTTTTAAAAATTTTTTATAATATAAATAATTAATTTTTATACTACTATTTATGTAGATATATTATCTGCAATAAATATATTCTTTATAATAAATATATTATTTATAATGAATATATTATCTGCAATAAATATATTATCTACAATAAATACATTATCTGCAATAGATGTATTATCTGTAATAGATGTACTATCTACAACAAATATATTATCTGTAATAGATGTATTATATACAATGGATATATTATCTACAACAAATACAGCATCTGCAATAGATATATTATTTACAATAAATATATTATCTACAATAAATACATCATCTGTAATAAATGTATTATCTGCAATAAATATACTATCTGTAATAAATATACTATCTGTAATAAATACATTATCTGCAATGAATATACTATCTGTAACAAATACATTATTTGTAATAAATGTATTATTTGCAATGAATATACTATCTGCAATAAATATACTATCTGTAATAAATGCATTATCTGCAATAAATATACTATCTGCAACAAATACATTATCTATAATAAATGTACTATTTGCAATGAATATACTATCTATAATAAATATACTATCTACAATGAATTCATCATCTGTAATGAATGTACTATCTGCAATGAATGTACTATCTGCAACAGATGTACTATCTGCAATAGATGTACTATCTGCAATAGATGTACTATCTGCAATAGATACATTATCTGCAATAGATGCATCATCTGCAATAAATATACTATCTGCAATAAATATACTATCTATAATAAATGTACTATCTACAATGAATTTATCATCTGCAATAGATACATCATCTGCAATGAATGTACTATTTGCAATGAATATACTATCTGTAATAAATATACTATCTGCAATGAATTCATCATCTGCAATGAATGTACTATCTGCAATGAATGTACTATCTGCAACAGATGTACTATCTGCATTGAATGCATCATCTGCAATGAATGCATCATCTGCAATGAATGTACTATCTGCACTGAATGCATCATCTGCAATGAATGTACTATCTGCAACAGATGTACTATCTGCATTGAATGCATCATCTGCAATGAATGCATTATCTGCAATGAATGTACTATCTGTACTGAATGTATCATCTGCAATGAATGTACTATCTGCAACAGATGTACTATCTGCACTGAATGCACCATCTGCAATGAATATACTATCTGCAACAAATGCATCATCTGCAATAAATGTACTATTTACAATGAATTTATCATCTGCAACAGATACATCATCTGCAATGAATGTACTATTTGCAATGAATATACTATCTGTAATAAATATACTATCTGCAATGAATTCATCATCTGCAATGAATGTACTATCTGCAACAGATGTACTATCTGCATTGAACACATCATCTGCAATGAATGCATCATCTGCAATGAATGTACTATCTGCACTGAATGCATCATCTGCAATGAATGTACTATCTGCAACAGATGTACTATCTGCACTGAATACATCATCTGCAATAGATGTACTATCTGCACTGAATGCATCATCTGCAACAGATGTACTATCTGCAACAGATGTACTATCTGCATCAGATGCATCATCTGCAATAGATGTACTATCTGCACTGAATGCATCATCTGCAATGAATGTACTATCTGCAATAGATATACTATCTGCACTGAATGCATCATCTGCAATGAATGTACTATCTGCAACAAATGCATTATCTGCAATAAATATACTATTTACAATGAATTTATCATCTGCAACAGATACATCATCTGCAATGAATGTACTATTTGCAATGAATATACTATCTGTAATAAATATACTATCTGCAATGAATTCATCATCTGCAATGAATGTACTATCTGCAATGGATGTACTATCTGCACTGAATGCATCATTCACAATGAATGTACTATCTGCAATAGATGTACTATCTGCATCTGATGCATCATCTGCAATGAATGTACTATCTGCAACAAATGCACCATCTGCAATAGATGTACTATCTGTAATGAATGTACATACTATCTGCAACAGATACATCATCTGCAATGAATGTACTATTTGCAATGAATATACTATCTGTAATAAATATACTATCTGCAATGAATTCATCATCTGCAATGAATGTACTATCTGCAATGAATGTACTATCTGCACTGAATGCATCATCTGCAACAGATGTACTATCTGCACTGAATGCATCATCTACAATGAATGTACTATCTGCATTGAATGCATCATCTGTAACAGATGTACTATCTGCAACAGATGTACTATCTACATCAGATACATCATCTGCAATGAATGTACTATCTGCAACAAATGCACCATCTGCAATAGATGTACTATCTGCAATGAATATACTATTTGCAATGAATGCATCATCTGCAATAAATGTACTATCTGCAACAAATGCACCACCTGCAACAAATTGTGAGGGGTGAATACAGTGTGAAGAGTGAATAGCAGAAGATAGTAGATAGTATAGTGAATGATAATAACAGTAGTAATTGTAGTAGTAGTAATAATAGTAGCTAATTTCTAAGAAGAAAAAGAAAGAGAGAAGAAGATGTATGAAATACATACATTCATATATATATATATACATATAGAAATAGCAGTAGTGAGAATATAATAAAAAGAGATAAGAATAAAAGAAGAGAGTACAAAGAAAATAAATAAACAAGTGCATTACACAAATGCATTGAATGCATCATCTGCAATGAATGTACTATCTGCATTGAATGCATCATCTGCAACAGATGTACTATCTGCAATGAATGTACTATCTGTAATTGATGTATTATCTGCAATGAATTTATTGTACTATCTTCAAATAAGCTGCCTACACAGTGTATATTGTACAAATCTGATAGATATTATAGATAGTGTAAATTATGCTTATAATTATATACAATATCTAAACAGTATATAAGATATATAAACTTATTGTAATGGATTTGCCACTGATTAATCAGATGTTATCATTGATGTGAATTGAACTGTTTATATCATCTGTGCAGTTCATACAATCTATCTCAAGTTCTCAACAGCATCATCAACACACTTGACACTATTCTGATAATAGATTACAAATTGATTAAAATAAGAAAATGAAAAGAGAGTAGAAGAAAAAATCATACAATAAAAGTTCTTATAGTAGAGATATATTGAGATATAAGATGAAAGAATGATAAAATACTTTTCAGTCATATAATCTCTTTCTATGATAGATTCTTCATCATTGTCATTAGCAATCTACTTCAGTATATCATTATTTGAAAAGAGACTAGAAGTAACTGAGTGTTCTGATCAATGCAGCAAAGCAGTATAAGAACTATCAACTTATTCAACAAGAAACTTATTCTCTTGACTGACAGATCTCATCTCTTTCAACTCTTCAGATGTAGAGAAGTCAGATACTGACTTTCAGTCAATTGTATTTTCTGTCTCAGAGAGTAGCAACATTCTTGATTGACATATGAGCCACAGTGATGCATGAGCTGCAGAAGATTGTTTAGAGATATTATTTGTAGCACTGCTGATTCTTAAAATCTCTTGAATAAGAGTGTAACTGTTGTCAGTGACAATGTATAGAAGAGGCATCTGAGAATCTAAATAGTCAGAAAGATGACTAGTTCTGACAGACTGTTTGAGAGGTTTAGCAACTGAGTGAGACTTTTTAATAGCTTGAAGTAGAGGGAGAAATGGCTCTTGAAGCTAATATAGATCAGAATATAAAAAACATCACTGAAATTGTACTTCTCAGAACAGATAGTGCATTTGAGAATAGAACAATATATGATTTTAAGCAAACAGTCTACTCAATCTTAGACTGTCAGTTCATTCATCTACATAGCAACAAATGTTCTTCTTCTCATGAACTCACTCTACAGTTGTGCAAACTCTAACATTCTTCCACTTCACACTCCACTATAGCATTGATAGACAACTCATCAAATAGAGACATTGATGCAGTCATTGATTCAGAAGAGCTTTCTCTGTCTGATCTCAGATCTAGTCTGTTGACAGAACTAGAGTGCTTCTGTATGCAGCTCAAATACTATTATATATTCACTGAAGAATCTCTGAAATGATTTCAAAACAATGCTGACAGCAGCTGTGGTTGTTGAGCTCAAGATCTGATAAGAATAAAAATTAAATCTCAGTATCAATCTACTTCTATATGATTCTGAGATCTCAACTACTTTACAATTTTTAATCAAACTGTATTTCTTGCATTCAATTCATTCTGATGTAGAGTCATTTACTTCTTGACATTATTCTGCATCTGAAGTGACATTCACTGAAACTCTTCACAGAGAAGCTGTTGGTTGATAATTGCACACTCAATATTCAAATTCTGATATACAAGATAGTATATGAATATCTGTTTGTTTTTCTGCTTAATGTGCTGAATATGAGTGATCATCTGTTCCTTCTGTGAACTCAACCACTCCAGCCTGAACAGAATGAGATACTGAGCATGCACACATGTGAACTCAGTGCTGAGAAGATTGATGATGCTGATCAGTATATCAGAAAACTCAACTGCTTTGTCATCTTCATCAAATGACTCATCACTGTTGAATGAGTATACAAAATCATTATGATTCTGTCTCTTCAATTCACTGTGCACTGCTTTAGCATTGAGACTCTGATTGCATAGTCACTATTCAGTCAGTCAGTATTTCAGAAGCCAGAAAGCCAGACTGTTTGAGTGAAACAGAGACTTACATATTCAAAAATATGCATCACAACAGAAAAGAAGTATATGATGATCAGTTTTTCTCTTCAATTCTCAAAGTCATGCATGCTCTGTACAGTTCTGATGATGTTCATGAGCCTGTTGCATTTTTCACTGTCTTGAATCAGAGTATCAAGATTTTGAATATAGAGTGATGTGAATGAGTTGATCAGTCAATCATTTTCCCTGAGCTTCTTCTTGATGAGAGCAAGCCCTGGGTTTTTCAACATGAGATTGAGAAGTCTGAGAAAGATCACAAGGATTTGATTGTGTCAAGAGATCTTAAAGAAGCTGCAGAAGCTCATCTGAGATTCAGCTTTCTTTGCTCACTGATTTACTGACAGACTGTTGTATCAGAAAACCCTCTTCTGATACTGTTTCTCAACACATTTCTTAGCATCAGTCTTCAGTTGCTTGATTCTGTGGAGATACTTCTCAGACAGATAACACTTGACATTCTTGTGCTCATTCAGTGGTAATTGAATGATGAGCTTGGAGAATCAGAAAGCTTCAGATGATTGATGAATCATGAGATTTTTCATCAGATTTTCAAACTTCTCAGTCAGCTGCTGTAGAGACTGCTGTTCTCTAAGAGATATTTTCTGATCAGTGCTGTGAATCTTCAGAAGTGATCTGATATTTTTTACAAGTTGATTAAATGACTCAGAGCAGTCATTCTGCAGATCACAGTGCTGTTGTTACTGCTTTGTGTAAAGAACATTTATTCAGTGTTTCATGTTCTCTGAGCTGTGATCACAGAAAGTATCACTTAGAATTCAGATCTGTGATGAGTCATCAGCTTGTCTTTCTCTGAACTTGATAAACAGATCAACTGATTCAGTGTTGTTCTTTTTCTGATGAAACTCATCACAGATGATCACATTCCACACAGAGAAAACTAACTCTTATCTCTGAAGAGATGATGTGAAAGCAGCAGGTTTTTTTCTGATATATCTGTTGACATGGTTAAGATAAGAGACAGAAGTTGTGATGATCATATATCAATGATGATAATGCTTCATTCCACTGCTGGGAATATCTAAACAATCATGATTGCTGTTGAAGTTGAAAATGAATCTGTGATTCAGATGTTCAAGAGATGTCTGTGTCACATTGTCATGTGTCAGAAACAGGCTGAGCCTCAGAATGTTTTTCTTGCCATTTGCAATGATGATGACAAATTGACAGACTCATGAATAGAGAAGACTCTTTGATACAAGCATAAGAAAAGATCCACTGAAGACTTTGATATGACATACAGTAACTTCATATTTGACACAGCAATATAACATTGAAAAGAGTCTCTGTGAAGAATACTTGAGCAGTGATTCATCAGCACTGATGGGCTCAGTCTGATTGAAGAATAGATGTCAATCAGAAAATTTTTTGATATGATTGAAGTTGACTTTAAGTCAGATGAATATGGTAAGCAGAATGTAAACAATTATTGTCTTATCAAGACCCATCTGATCTGCAAGAATGCTGCCCCCTTGAGATTTACAATTTTGTCAGAGAATTCAATAGATGTCAAAGAGTTGATAAGCAAATGATTTCATCTGTATATTTCAGATTTTGATGAATCTTCTTGAATGAGTTTCATCATTACTGAACTTGTCTGGCAGCAGATAGAATTGCTGGAACTCAGAGAACAAGACAGAGATGAGCTGTTCACAGAGATCAATTGAGATTAAAATACTCTGTTGAAGCACTGTGTCTGCTGTCAGATCAATAACATTGTCATTATCATTATCTTAATTATCATTGACTGGCATTGTGGAGACTGGAGCTTCTTCATCATTGAATGACTGCCAGTGTTTCTCTTCACTTGAATTGATAGAGTAAATCTCATCCACATTTCAATTGATTGACTCATTATCTAAGCAATATTAGCACTAGTTAGCTTCAGCAGTGGCAACAGCAACAACTTATTCTGATTACTGATCACTGATTTGAGAAGAGAAAGATTTCTTGAATTGTCTATTTCTGACTGAGTATACATTATCAGTGACTGAGTTGCAAGAGAATATCTAAGACTAAAATTATATCTTTGTTCTTGCTCTTACAATCAATCTTGTTGTCTCTGTCACTGATGATAGAAGAAACTCCATTGTTTGTGCCAGAACTCTCACTCTCAGATGGATTTTGATCATCAGATTTGTTGTTATCATCATTCTCAGTGGCATCAGTTTTACTGTTGGTATGATTGATTGTGTTGATGTCAGTGATATCTGAATCATTGTTCAAACCACTGGAGGGCTGTGCAGAAGTGGTTATCAAGGAAGAAGGATTAATATAGAGCATATAGATTTTGAGTTTGAGATATGCAGAGGTTATACTGTTGTTGTTGTAAGCTGCATCATCTGTATTGTTGACACAGTTGGTTGGATTTGTGCAGAGACTTTCAGAATCATTCTTCAATTCACTAGAGAGCTGCACTGAGGCAGAGATGGGCTGTGGGGTAGCAGGATTGACAGAGAGCATTGAAGGATTCAGTCTAGTATGTGGAGTTGATTTCATGAAATGTTTCTTGGAAATAACAGTGATGAGTTGTGTAGAGATGGGGATTGTTGAGAAGTTCTGAGTTGTTGAGATCTGATTCTGACTGTGATCATCTAAGTCATCATCATGATGCTCTGAGAATTGATCATACAAATCATTCTATTCTATGTTAGCTCTAAGATCAAAAGAAGGAAAGAAAGAAAGAACTAAATATAACTCTACAAAGTAATAATCATTCAGATTTACTGACAACTCTGATGACAACTCAATCATCATAAGTTCAAGGTCATTGTGATGATGATTATGAACAAGATTAAGAATGGCAGTGTGAAGGTTGTGCATGTTCTTGAGACAGACAGCATTCAACAGATCATGTTCTCTCTGATGTAGTACTATAAAGTAAGACTGTAGCTTGACTTCATCAATGTCACTGTTCTCATCAATTAAACCCATCATCTTGTTAAAGTTGAGAGCAGACAATTGGCTCATTTTCTGTGAGATCTCAGAGTAATCATTACAGATATCAGAGAGAAGAAAGAAGAATGAGAGATTTCTGACTTCATAACTCTCAAAGAATATCTTGATGATACAGCTTCTCAGCAGTTCCTCAGAACTGATCATTGATGATGATGATGCTGTTTTTCTAACACTCAGCTGAGGCAATTTCAAAGTCTTAATCTGCTTGAATTGATCAGAGAATTCTAAGATGTCTGAATTACTCAAATCACTGCTGAAGAAAGGCTGTTGTTGTCTTCTTTTGTGAAAATGTGATCTAAGATTTAATGATTTGAAGCAGAAATTGTCAGCACTCTCATCTACACTTTCACTGTAGCTGCTTGAGCACTTTCTGAGTTTTATGCAATGTCTTGACATTATTGATGAGCTACTGGGGTGTTTTTTGATCTTATTCTTGATTTGATGTTTGAGATATGAGGCTCAGGTATATAGATCATTGACTATCTTGGGATTATTCTGATTTGATGAGATGCAGCTGAGAAACTTGACAAGGTTGTCTCTCAACACCTGCTTGACACAAGAGAGAACATCTGTCTGAGTGTAGAACTGATGATAGAGATCATACTTGACAAGCAGTTTTCTGATAACCTTGTTGACAGATGACAGCTTGAACAGTGAAATGTCTATAAGCTCACAAGACTTCTCTGCAGACTGCAGTGCTCTTTCAGATTTGATGTTGTGTGTATGAGACATGTTGTAACACTGATCTAATCAGTCAGTAATAACTTTCTAACATGTAAATGATGATGTGAAGCTTGCTATCAATGATAAAATGCAGAGAGAAAATAGAGGATGGTTGTAAAGAGCTAAAACAGAGAAACAGTTTGAAATCAATGAAGTTTTAAAGTGATTTGATATCAGATGAACACTAAGCAATTAGCACATTGAGCTCTCTCTTTATTATGAAGAAATAGAGAAAGGCTGGCAATTCTGACAGATGAATGAGAGAGAGTGATAAAGAAGAGAGTCAGAAATGACAGTTGTAGAGGTTAATAAATATGACAACATAGATTGCTAAGCAAGAGATTGGAGAATCAGTGAATTGAAAGAAGTGAATAGAAAGAGTCAGAAGAAAGAGATATTAACACAAAAAAATGATCAATGAACTATACAACACAAAGACAGCCTTCAATCACTGAACAGATGAATATATACTCTATATATAGCCTCATCAATGAAACAAGTGAATAAATTACATCATCTGTATAGATCTGCAAATGGGATTATCTAGTCTATCAGAACAGCATATAGTATCTGCTATAATATTATTAGTTAAATGATTTGCTATCAGTATAAACTAAAAGAATCTACACAATGATATCATCTGCATCATCTGTATCATTAGTATCATCTGTATCATTGATATCATCAATATCATCAGTATCATCTGTGTCATCTGAATCATCTGTAAACTCTCTAAATTTGCCCTCATCTCTGAACAGACACACAATTCTGATTCTCTGAGAAATGCATATCAGAGTGAGACTGTAGACTGAACTGATCAGATGTGCTGACTGCACAGACTGTATTGTTGATAAAAACTGTATCAATCTCAACTGTTCAAACAACCCATGAATTCAGAATGCAATCATGCTTTTATTGAGTGCCATGTCAACTGCACTGTTCACATAACTCTAATTCTAAGATATGTCATGATATATCTTGATATTTTATAGTGAAGATGATGCCAGCTCCAGGCATAGAATATCTAAGATCATCAAATCATTCATGAAAATGTGAATATCAAGACAAGATGCAGTCAAGGAATCAAAAATATATAAGTTCACTACAACTAACTTTCTCAATGCTACTAAGCAATCTTGACAGCCTCATGACATCTATGTATGTACAGTATATGAACAGTACATACATTTAAGTTAACTAACTTATCATTCAATGTCAATCTTTCAATTGACAATAAATATCTACACTTCTGATAAAGTTTAAACAATGAAAGAAAGTTTTTTCATTGTAGTGACAACTAGTAGACAAGTCAAATGCCATTCTAAATAGAAACAAAAAGAAACAAAGATCAAGATGATAACTCTAAAATATTATCAAATACAGAAAAAATCAGTTGAGTGCTAGATCTGTTAACTTCATCTCTATCAATCTGATTGTTGATTTTCTTCTGACTCATCCCAGGCTGATGTGTTCATGTTGTCAATATCATTGAAAGAACTGGGGTTGAGTGGATTCTCAATCTGATCTCATTCAGTGTCTGACTCATTCTCTAAGATTTCTCCCTCTTCAATGGTGGTATAGTTACTGCTGGTAGTGGAAATGATGGTGCTATGTTCAAGGTCAATGTGCTTGAAGATGAAATTCTTGAGACAGATATAGAAGATGCAAGTCTGTCTGAAGTGACTGATTACACACTGAAAATAACATACACCACAGTGTTTCTGGATATGGTCAAGGGCATCAATATTGATGATGATGTAGCAGACATGATGAGTATGAGAGAGTTCAACATTGAGATGATTGAACTTGTGAAGAAAACTGATTTTCTTCTCAATAATCAGATCAAAGATGACAATGAAACACTCATCTCTCTGAAAGTCATTGATCTTGTGAAGAAGAATCTTGTCATACTCAGAGTCTAAGATCTTCTGAAGATAAGTGATCACAGCAGTGTATATGAGATACTGATTGTTGTAGAATGTCAGAATCACAATGTTGTTGATGGGGATACTGACTGTGATGTGAAGAGAAACAATGAGATCACACACAAAGATGATGTTGAAAAGATTGCTGAGTGAGTAAGTGATTGAATTGACAGAGACAATGCTATCAATCAGATTAATCATAATAGAGACTGATGAGATTTCAAAGCATTTCTTGTTGAACTTCTCAACATCATGAGTCTGAGTGGTGATCTGTTGGACATCAGAGGCATCTAACAGCAAGCTCTGATAGAAGATATCAGACACAACAACACTGACTGAAGAGTGTGAGTGATGTTGAATATCAAATGTGTCAACTTAAACACCAGTTTCAATCAGACAGATGAACAGAGACTGATGAATCTGAAGCTTGAAATTGTTGCTGACATTGTCTGATATGATTGTAGAATGTAGCTGAAATTCATCACTGACAAATATATAGATCTGAGAATCATAGTGGGTGATGATAGATCAATTCTCTGTCTCAGAAGCCTTGACTACTTTGTCAACAACAATGATATCTGAATCAATGTAGTTGTAGATCTTGGTAACTGCAGTCTGAGAAAGAGTGAAAAACAGAACATCAGCATTCTGAAGAACATTCTGATGCAGCTCAGAGATGAGCTCATTCAGCTTTTCAATCATCTCAGAATTGTCATTAAGAAGATCTCATGAGAATTGATTATAGAGCTGATGAAGTGATGTATAGTGAGTAATATCTTCTACATGAGACTTGATGAGGCCAGCAAAGTGCAGCATTCATATACTCAGACTGAGAAAAAGATGAGTAAGCTGTGAGTCATTGAATCTGAGATGTTGATGTAAATCAGTGATGACTTGAGTGTAGCTCTTGTACACAACAGAGATGATAACAATCTAAGAGATGTTCTCTGTGAGATTAGCAACATCAACTATTCATGATCAGTTGTTGCAGAAGAGACTGCATTTATCTTCAGCTTTGACTCAGATGATATTCTCATCTATGATAATGAAATGAATACAAATAATGATCAGCTCAGTGATTGACTTGTCAATGTTAGAATTCTGAAGATAGTTGCCATACTTTTTCTTCAGAGCATTGTACATCATGATGGTGAGTTTGTTGACTGACTCATTGAATGAGGCAGTGATGAGAAGCTGATGCTTGGCATCTTCAACTCTATTCTTTGAAGTTCCAACAAACAGAAGCATTGTGTGGGTGATTCAGTAAGACTTACTGATTTCAGATGATCTCTGAAAGAGATCCATCTCTTCAATCAGAGACAGCAAGCTGTTCATTGCAAGAGTCTGCTTGATGTTGAATCCAGCAGTTAAATGAATGTCATTGATCAGACTCAGATGTTCACTGCTCTTGATTGACTCATAGATGTTGACACAGTGAAGATGAGTGAATCAAAAATCATTGATCAAGAGAAACTTGAGCATATCAATCTTTCACAGTGAAAATCTATCATTCTGAAACTTGCAGAGACTTGTGATCTGAAGGTGAAAGAGCATGATAAACTGAATTGCTTGAACAAGCATCAGAATACCACAGGCACTGACTACTGTGAAACACAATTCAGATACTGTCTGAGCCTCCATGAAATCAACCAGTTCAAAGAGTACATGAAAGGAAGTGGAATCATCAGCCCAACAAAGCTCTTGCTTGATTCAGAAACAGATGATGTACAGACTGAGATGAGACAAAGATGTGAAGAAAAGATGATCAACAACACAGACAGATCAACTTAAAAGAAAGTTGTTAACATTCAAATCAAAGTTGATCTTAAAGCTGTCATCTGACTGCAGATGGCATTCAGTATCTTCAGAGATACAGAGAAAGATATAGTAACAACAGTTGTTCACTTCAGAGATAATCATCAGACAGATATGAGTTGGCTGCTGATCAAAATCAGCTCTGAGCTGTGTTTGAGTCTCATTCTCAATAATCATTCTAAAACCAAGAACTGTGATGTACTTCTTCAGATTGGCAAAAGAGATCTGCTGTTCAATCTGATACTGAGAACACTGATCAGATTCAGAGTAGTCTTCAATCTGAATGAAGACACAGTTGAGATGATCAGAATATCATTTGAAGAGGTTGTTCATCAGAGAATTTGCAGGATTGTGGAACTGTTGAATGAAGTCTTCAAGAAGAGTGTTGAAGTTCAGACTTCTAATGATCATAAAGACTCTGGCAGATAATGGATTGCTGAACAAGAACAGATTGCAGATGGCATTGATCTGGATATACTGCAACTTAAAGTCTCAATCAGCAAATATATCATAGACATGAATGTTGTTGACATCTGCATTGTATTGTTCAAAGACATAGTTGAATTCAAAGAGATAATAGAAATCACAGAGTTCTTCAAAGTGATATATCAAGTTCTTAACCTTGTTCAGAAGAACCTCAGTGCTGACATTGTTGCAGACAGTGATTTTATAAGATCTCATATGCTGCAGCAGAAGATGAATTGCTGCATGATATCTTTTTTTGAAAATGATCACAGAATCAAAGACTGTAATCTCCAGATTCAAAATGATCTTGTACTTCTTCTTGATATAGATTATCAGATTGATATAGATGTGAGGGATGTTTTTCTGAATGTCAGTGCAGAGCTCTTCAATGATCTGTTTCTTCTTGAGGAAATAGAGAGCAGCACAGTGGACATAACACTGAGATGTCTTGTAAGCTGAATGATTGAGTCTGTACATGATGTCAGATATGAGTCTGTTCTTCTGATCACAGTCAGATGCAGCTAAAATATCACCTCTGCTGCCAGCATTGAATTCTGAGATGTTGTTTTTCTTGCCAGCTGAGGATCTGAGTGTTTTATTTTTGCTGTGAGCATTGAATTTGTGTCTGAGTGTCATTTTGAGTGGTCGCAAGACAGAACTGAAGGATAACTCAAAGAATCAAGATTAGTGATAAGAAAAACATTCTAAGAAATAGAAAGAGTACAAGAAGAGTTTTATAACAGACACTGCTGAGAATCAATCAAAGATTGAGCAGAGAGATCAAGAAAAGATGACAGATGAGTTTGAGCTCAGTGATCAAGTCAACAAGAAAATGATGTGATTAGCAGAGAAGAATAAAAGATGAAGATGAAGATGTAAAAAAAAAGTAAAAGACAAAGTAGATAACAGACATGAAACTATAAAATAGCCAGCTGAGTGATTGAGAGAATGAAAGATCAAGAGATCAGATGAGAGATTAAGAGATTAAAAAATTGAGAGAATCTAAGATCAAGAGAGTGGAAGATCTAGAAATATAACACAAAAAGAGAAAGAAGTAAAAGAAATATAATGGAACAGAAGAAAGAAGTTCTCTATAATACAAACAGACAACATAACTCAGCAGCAACTGTGGCTGCAAGAGACATGCAGTTGATCAGAGAATGACAAAAATGAAGATGTCAGAAATACTGTCAATAAAGAGATATCTAAGATCAAAGATGAAGATTAGACATATAGCTAAATATAGTCAGACAGTGATTAAAGAGAAACAGTCTCTGAGAATAAGAGATGATAACTGCTTAAATTAAATTGTGTTGTTATTTGTTCATCTGAATGTTCAGTCAATGAGTGAAAGAACTGAGCAATCAATAAGTCTAAGTAATAAACATAAAAGAATATTCTTGCATTCATCATGTTCTTCTGTGTGCAAAGCAGAATATCACTGTACTAAGTAAATCTCAAAGTAATTAAGTTATATATAGCCTCACTGTGGTTTGCAGAGTTGAGGGTTTATTTGACTAATCTTCAAGACAATGCTGTGAGAAATGCACAGATGTGTATCTTGTATGCTCTGCAGTACAGACAGTAGAATGTGTAGAGTTATAATTCTTTTCTGATTTATGTGTCTCAAGATTCAGAAGATCTGCCACACTTAACACTCACTGTACAAGTCATATGAACTGTATATTTTGCACTGACTGTACATTTTGCACTGATTATACATTTTGCACTGACTGTACATTTTGCACTGACTGTACATTTTGCATTGACTGTATATTTTGCACTGACTGTATAGATCATAGAGCAACTGTTGTACAGATATAAATCTTTATCTATAAGTCTCAATAAGAGTATAATTTATTCACAGATCATTTCTTTGAACAGAAGAACAGTTCTTCAAGAATCACAGCTGTCATAATTGTTGAAGACTGAGAAGCAATGCAATGACTGTCAGATGCAATGAAGCTGCATGATATATATTATACAGATTCAATGAATAAAGATTCAATGACACTTCATTCAAGTCTTCAAGACAGAAAATATAAACTCAACTGAATTGAAATTCAGAGAATAAAAAGAAAGATAACAAATAAAATGATCAGCTGCAATGTATGTGCTATTAATTAGAGTTAGAGTGTCATTACTGCTGTTTCTGAAAGATTTTACAGTGAGTAGAAAGAAACATCTCTCTCAGTTTGTCAGAAAACTGTCTGTACTTCTTACATCATAGAAGAAAGAGAGATAAGATAAATGAAAGAAAAAGAAAAAAAGTCTATATTCTGAAATGAAATATATAAAAAAATAATGAGAGAAGAGCTGTGTCATCTGTGACACTTTGTAGTTATATAATCTGACACAGATTCAGAGAAAGAGGAAAGAAAATATTGAAGAAGATTATAAAAAAGAAAAAAATAGAGTGTAAGAGAAAGAATATAGAAAAGAAAAGAGAAGAAGTGTTTAAGCTGATAGAGACAAGAGTATTGAAAAAAAATCAAAGCAGAGTATATGTAGATACAATGCTGGCAGTCAAGAATATATCAGCTGAGTCAAATATGCAGATTGTACTGATTACACTATCAGTGCAGATAATTGAATCAATTGAGTCAACTGTGCTGATTGAACTGATTATACTGATTGTATCAATTGAATCAATCATACTGATTGAACTGATTGTATCAATTGAATCAATCATACCAATTGAACCAATTGTACTGATTGAATCAATTGTATTGATCAAATCAATTATATCAATTGAGCTGATTGAGTCAACTGTACTGATTGTGCTATCTGTACTGTCTGCATAGACTGTGCTGTTCTTGACAGTTACACTCATTAACATGAGTGTACTCAGCAGGCCAGTCTCGTGGGGCTGCTGGAGAATTGTCAGATGATATACAGTCAGTCAGCTGTGCTATCTTATACAGTATTGTGTGTAGAACTGTGTGTGTTTCAGCAGTTCTACAAAGTCTGTAGAGATCAGAGATTCTAGATAGACAACAGCTGTCATCTGATTGTGTAGCTGTGCTGCTGATCTCTTGAGTCAATGAAGAAAGTGTCTCTGTGAGTGTTGACAGAGCATCAAATACTCTGAGCTTTTATTGTGTTCACAAATACAGATGAGTCTTACATCTACATGCTGAAAATATCTGTGATATCAAGAGAAATCTTCATAAAAGAAGTGAAGTATGAGTCAGTAGTGAAGAGCATACTGTGATATAATGAGCTCTGAAGAGATCTTCATCTGATATTTCACAGTTGATCTGCTGAATCTTCAGCTCTGATATCAGTCAGAGAGCTTTTCACAGACTTCTCTTCACTACTTTTGTCTTATCTTCTGACTGAGCTGCTTAGCCACTGTGTGAACATCACTGACTGTGGATGAGGCCTCAGATCTATAGACTGAGACTGTTATAGATGAAACTACTCACTTAATCAGATGATCTGCTTTCTCATTGTTCTCAATTCTTATATATCTGAGGAATCATTTCAGGCTGACATTGTGCTGTCTGAGGAGTTCATGACAGTGATTGAAAACTCAGTTTGAGATGACTGTTGCATTGCTCTGTATGCTCTAGATAACTGAGATATTGTCAAGACAGAGCTAGATCTGAGGATTGATGCTGTCATCTGAAGCCATCAATGTATATATTGCTAAATTCAGAAATCAGTGCAGCTTCATTCAGCAAAGTAGATGGAATAATAAATTACTATTAAAACATATCAGATTTATATAGACATGACAGCTGAAGAATCTAAGAATTGATTTCAATGATATATGAATGCTAAATTTTTATCTGTCAAGAAATAACCAAGTTTAAAGATTTTGCAGTAAATAGTAAGAAACTCTTTAGCAGTACAAAACTGTATCTATACACTGTCTTAGAGTTACTGACTAGATAAAAGCATTTGAAACATCTGATCAGCAATTAATATAGCATTTGATGCTGTCACATCATACACCTTTCACTTTCTGCCCAGCCACTGCATATAGACTGCCTCATCAGAAGAAACATATTCTTCAGTCAAATTGAAAAGATGACTTAATCTTCAAATCTGATTCTGATATATCACTCAGTATGCTGGTATGATTAGATCAGAGTAATTGCATTGATCATGATCCTGCTGCTGACACACTGTCTGTGGGTTGTAACAGTGAAAACACATCACATACATCTCTATTCAGCCCTCTCAGTGAAGGCTGTTCTGCTTGACCTGTCAATGAGCTCTGAAATATTTGAATTGTTGTGGGTTATTGCATGATTGAAGACTGTGCTGTGTGTTGGAAAGAGTCTCTGTGTGGGGAAGAAGTTGACAGATCATGTATAGACTCTGAAGTTGTTGAAGATAGCTCTGATACTTCTCAAAGAGATGCATCTTCTTCTGTATCTGATCAGCTCTAAGATGAGCATCAATGGTCAGATCAGTCAGATCATTCTCAGAGACAGTTTCCACAGAATCAATTGACTGTACAGATGAGCTTGATGATACAGATAGACTTGATAATACAGATGAATTTGATGATATAGATGAGCTTGACTATACAGACTGTACAGATGAGCTGACAAATGAGAACTCTGCAGTCTGACATCAATCACAGAGAACATAAACATCCTCACATGAAATGACTACATCATTCAGAAAGTGAGAGAGCTCAGCAATCTGATATCAAGATTGATAAAGAAATGCATGCATGATCTGTTTCTCATCAGACATTGAAACTTCATATTGAGTTGTTGATGGCAGCATTCACTGTGGTGGCAAAAGAATGGCTGATTGCTTACTCTGACTGTCACAGCTCAGATGTTCAGTCTTCTGTGCAAAGTTGATTATGCTATAAAATACACTCAGATGAATGATCAGCTGCACAGCAGCATGATCAATGCCCATGCTAAAGACAGATATGATGATGATCAAGAGTGGCTCTTCTGCATACTATTGTCTCAGAACAACAGCCTTATTCTCTGAAGTGATGAAATGGAAATGATAATAGAGACAGTGAAGATGATGAGTCATCTTCTTCATTTTCTATCTGCTCTGACAGTAGATGATGATATAGATGAATGAGTTCAATCTTCTTAGAGTATTCTGAATTCAGAGAATTTCATAATCCAGCATCAGTTTCTGATTGAATGAACAGATGATCACTTTATAGAACAGATTATATTGAATGATCATACTGCACACAATTCAAGCACTCTGTACTAGCAAGATCTTCTTAAACTTCTCAATCAGATGAGAAGACAGTGTTCTGATCAGAAACACAAACTGACATATCAGTTTCTGCAACATGAGTAGTAGAGTGAGACTCTTTCAGTATGATGCAGCAGTAATGATCAGATGACACTCATCAAAAACCATGCAATCTAGCTGATTGACTATATACAGTCAGAGCAACAGAGAGTGAAAATATCAATTAACAGTCTGCTTCATTCTCACTATGATGAGAAGACAGAAGATGAAATTCTCAGTATTATAGATCTGATTTCAGACTCTGACACTGATGTCAGCTGTCTGACACTGTTGTCTCATCTTCTTCTTGAGTACAATCAGTGGCAGTATCACCACTGTGATGCTGATATCAGAAAGTTGACAGAGGAGAAGATAGAGCAGACTCTTTCTCTCATCAGTGTGAAGAATCACAATAATCTGATCAGCTTCATTGAGTACATGCTGCATCATCTGCTTTTGCACAGTGAACTGATACTGAGTGTGCTTTTCATATATGCACTGCAGAATGAGATGTGTCTGTTCTATAATTCAATATCAGTGACTGCAGACTGAAGTGACTCAGTGAGTCAACTGCTGTACAAGTCAGAACTTCATCTCTGAATTCATTCATCAGTGTTTAAAGAGACTTTTGTTCTTTTCTTTCTGATTTGTCAGATCAACTGACTGATAAGTGGATGAGTTGCTGACTTGGCTGAGATCTTGAATCAGAGTTGGAAATAGAGAGAGAGAAGCAGTCAGATGAAATGCAGTGAGATTGTGAATGAGCTGATGTCAGAGCTCACTGATATACTGAAACTTCTACAGCTCAGTGTCTGTCAAGTCATTTTGAAAGTTGACAGTGTCATCATAGACACAGTTTCTCATTCATAATGTGTGTGATATCTGTCAGTGAAAGATAGTAGATATACTGCTGATGAAATTCTCATCTTCATCTTCATTATCATTCTCAGTCAGTCAGAGGGAAGCAGCTGCAGTGAATTTTCTGATGACAATACTCACAGTGATCTGTCATCATACACAGATGTGGATGTGCTTGCCCAGAAATTGCTTGCTCATGAAGACAATCATGTTGATCATACAGTCATCAGATCACAGTGAATGTCTCTGAAATCAGAGATAATTCAATATAGTCTCTGAGATGTTGATCTGCTGATACAGTCACTGATGAAATGATTGAACTAGTGTCAGAAACTGTACTGTGAGAGCTGTAATCTCTGAAAGAAGAAACTGCACAGACTACTGCAATGCATTGATCATATTCAGAGATTTATGATAGCTGATAATAAACAGTATATGACTATTGTGAAGAAAGAGATTCTGAGATTTGAGAGTTGTGTTTCATCACTGCAGTCTCAGAAACTTCATGCACTGCAGCTGCTGTCTGAAATCAATGAAAAATAGAATAAAAAGAGTGTTGAGAAATCACTGAACAGCATTCTCATACTGATCAGCTGTGTCAGCTGACATCATTCAGATGCTGTTCATTGTCCACTTTCAGAATATCTGAAACAGTGCAGAGGTCTTACTGACTTGAATGAACAATCAGCTGTCAAAGAGCTGCAGCTGAGAAGTGTTTCAGAAGTCAATGAGAAAGAAGTCATTCAGCTTCACAACATCTCAGTTATCAACAAAATCTGACAGATCAAATCATGAAATCTGAGATATCAGATATAAAACATCACTGAGACAGAGCTCATTCTGAAAGATCTTATAGATCTGAGTCAAGCTCTGTCAGATGATGATATGCAGATCAGTCAAAGAGAAGATTACATTCTGATAGATAAGAATCAGCTCATTCTAATGTCAGTGCATCAGTGCAGACAGAATCTCTGTATGAGCAATCTGAAATCCAAGTAGTTGATTCTTCAGCAGCTCAGTCATGAGACTGACTGTGTTGTTGAGCATTCATTGATTCTGAATGATCATCAGTGACAATATGAGATTCAGATTGGAATCCTTCATGCACTGTTCCATCACATATATCAGAACAACAATCTGACAGTTGTAGATGAGCTGGAATAGATATGATGTGTAGATGAACATGAATAACCACTATCACTGCTCAGAGCCTCAGAAGAGAATGACAGCAAAGAAGATCAGAACAGAGTCAAAAATGTGATGAGATACAGAATACTGAATCACAGTTATGCAGAACTGCAAGATTTTTTGATCAAGTTGTCTATTCAGTTCATTCAGATTGTTCTGATTATTGATAGTTGATTGAATCATTTCAGCTGTTTCAGCTGTCTCTGTCATCTCTGCTCATAATATCTGCTGTTCATCAGTGGGTTTGAAGAGAGAATCTGATAAATGCTTCTGTTCAACAACATACTCTCAGTAGCAAATCAATCTCTGTTAAATCTAAATATAGTATAAATGAGTCTGTTTGTTCTGCAGAGCAGATATTGAATTCTGAGAGACTTTTTCATATATAAAGATGTTGAGCAGTCAGATGTTGTGACAGCTGAGCTGACATGTATTGAGAATCTGATCATGTATCAGTATCATCATTGCACTTTTCAGAATGCATCTGATACTGAAGCAAATTGTGGTCAACTCAGACTTCTCAGTTGACTGTGGCAGCTGATAACTGACAGCAAGTTCATCAAAAATGATTCTCTGAAGATAAATGTGAATCTCAGTGACTTTCATTTATAGAGTGATTTCAGAAATATATTGAGATTTATTCAGAGTGTTCTGATTGAAATGATTTTTCTTCAGACTGTTCTTGAATTGATTGAATATCTGTTTTTATACTAGCTGAGGAATGATGATGGTTGATCTGAATGTGAATGTTGATGCTAAGTATGGGACAGTTCTGAGAGCATTGATGTGTAACTCTATATATTGTTCTAATATGACTGAGTCAGTTAACACCACAGTGAAGAACTGGACTCATTGACTTTGACTGAAAAGACACTGAAAGTGTGTGTGGTGTCAGAGTATGAGACTGTGATGAAATATCTGTCACTGATGTTTTTTATTGTAATGCTGTCACATGCAGGCACAGCTGATGGTATGATAATTACATGACTTCAGATGACAGATAAATTCTGATTGAGTTGACAGTTCATGAATCTCAGAGATTTTATTGAATGAATGTGTAATCTTATTCACTGTATCTGTAACTGTTCAGAACTGATTATCTTGCTCAATCATCTGATACTGAGCTCATTTCTGACAATGCTTTTCTAGTAGATGTCATCTAAGATTCTGATGAGTGTAGCAGAAACCATGTATTGTACAAAGCACAATATATCATTTGAGTAGAATTCTAAAATATGACAGTGACACATTATATTCAGTCTTCATCACAGATGATAAAGATCTCAAACTTGTAATGAATATATTCTGCTGATGATACAGACTGTATAGATGAAATAAAGTATACTGTTGATACTGCTGACACAGCTGTGGACAACTTTGAAGATCAGTGAAGATTTACTTCAAGTAACTCTAAGAAGGCTAGAATATTTCTGATTAGCATGAATTTAATTTATTAGCAAAATGAATGAACCTCAGCGGAGTTCAACATGCAATAGTTATAGTGTTTTTCATAGAACAAGAAGCTCATTGTATGATATGCTGTAGAGAGAATCTCAGAGTGATTGTGGATTCTTATCATCTTTCTTGATGAGTTTGATTATATGATCTATACTGCATTTTCAGTGAGAGGGAAGCTTTTCAGCTTCTTTTTCATCAAACACATCTGTGAAATCTTTGTACAATTCAGATAGTTTTTTGCACAGTTTTTTGAGATTCTTGAGTTCTAGTTTCTCTAATGTCTTTTTGATATTCATCATACTAGCAGCAAACACTTGGACATTCTTCTTCTCATGCACTTGATGAGTTAGTAGTTTGTACACTTTCACTGATATCTGAGTGAGATCAGCAGTTCTATTGACATCTTTCTCATAAACACAGTCATCTTCTGAGAAAATAAGACAGCAGTTACATGCATTCAACAAGGTTTCAAATTCTGTGAGCTATAATAGATCAAGCATTAGATCATACTCAAGATCTTGTATTTCATATACATATACATTCTTTTTCTCATATTCTTCTATATCAACATTAAATCTTATCATGTTGTAGAAGGTGGATTCTCTGAGGTCATCAAATTCACTGAGTTTACACAGTTTGAAAAAGAGAATACACTGAAGCTTATGCTTCTCAATCAGCTGAGTGTCTATAAGAGTATAGTGAAGAAAATCACTGTCTACTATTGCTCATACATTGACTAAACTATTTACAATGACAGAGATTATGATTGCATTCATTTGTATTTTCTGTTCAAATCTTCAACTAGCTTTCTGTTCTTTGAGTTCTCATTTACATTTTAGAGCAAGAGCTCATCTTTTCTCTGTTCTTGTCTATTCACAGACAACACAGTGTTTACACATGTGAGAGGTTTACTCAGAGTGATTACATTCAGACATTGATTTGCAAAGTGCTCTGACTTGTTGTAGTATATACAGACTTCTCTGACAATTCAGTCAGTGATGTCTTTCTCTGAGACATTGGAGACTTTTGAATGACTTGCATTTATATGTGAGACTCAGTTCATTGATTCTGGTTTGGAGGCAGAGAGTGCTGTAGAGCAGTTCAGAGCATACACATTTGTTCAGTGAAATTCTCTGCAATTTTGAAGCATGTGAAACTGAGACAGATCATTGTTCAACAGACAAAGATCAGCACAGAATTCACTGTATATTGAGAGCTTCAGATACTCTATACTTTGATTATACAACTGAAAGTTCAAGTTCTTGAACAATATATTGATTTTGATAGTATTATCTCAGTCTTATTCACCTGCTTTTAGAAGCTTGTAATTAAATTCAGAAAGATAAGTTGTCAACACAACATTCATCTGATGAGTTTGATTAAGTCAGTCTAATATCTTGACTTGAAGTATAGAATCAAGAAAGAGAGAGTTGAGTTGTTGAAAGACTAGTTCTGACATACACTGATTGTTCTGACAATGACTCATTCAGAGTTGAAATTTCACTAACACATCATCATTCAATCTGTTATGAATATACCACACTTGATTGAATAGCAAGTCTATTGCTCATTCATTGATGTTCAATTTGGCATTTGCTTTTAACTTCCACACAAGATAGAGTGTTAGATCTCTCTCATATTTGTTGAGGATTGAAAGCTTCTCTCTTGAAAGCTTTTCATGAGATGTGGGTGTAGAAGAAACAGTGAACACAGAAGTGCTCATTTCAGCAAATCATTATTGCAATTCAGTTATCTGTAGTGTCTGTTGCTGAAGAATGCTTCATAGATCTAAGTTGTCATTCACTGTGTTTGAATGCAGTGGATGTTCATAGAATTGTTCATAGTTCATTTCAATATCTAAAGACATGTAATAATAATAAAAGAAAAGAAATACTTGTAGACACTCAGTTCTCTCACAGACACTATTCACAGTATTGCAGTGCTAAGCTTGATCAAGCTTCTTCATGAACACTATTCACAGTGTTACAGTTTGTAGACACTCAGATCTCATAGAACACAGTTGATTGTGTTTCAGATGCTTAGACATAACAGTCTATATAACTAACAATAGAGACACTCAGATTTATGAGAAATCTCTTGTAATGACTAAGCACTCAGATCTGTAAACAACACACTCAGATGTAAGAACTGATAATGAAGCACTCAGATCTTAAACAATACACTTGAGTGTAAGAATTAATAATGAGATGCTCAGATCTAAAACATAGAAGAATCAATTCATAATATAACAGATATACTTTGATTAACAATTTGATACTATTCTAATTACAGATTATGAATTGATTAAGAAAAGAAAGAGAAAAGAAATCAGAAGAAAAGATCATACAAAGAGAATTCTTATAGAGAAAAGTTCAGAGTGAAAGAATATCAGAAGCTGCTTCACAGGGAAGCATAGAGTGAAAGAACATTAAGAGATATGCATAAGAATTATTAGAAACTATATGAATGTGAAGTGTGGAATGAGGGAATCATTGAGAGCTACACAGAAGAATTGTTAGAGACTATATAAGTGCAGAATACAGAGTGAAAGAATGTTAGAAGCTACATAAAAGAATTGTTAGAGACTATATAAGTGTGAAGTATGAAGTAGAAGAATGTTAAGAGCTACATGAAAGAATTGTTAGAAACTATATGAGTGCAGAGCATGGAGTGGAAGAACATTGAGAATTACACAAAATCACAACAGCCAGAAATGAGTGGGTGCAGAAGAGAAGTTGATTGCATAAGTTAATTACTAATGAGTGCTAACCCATTACACTTATCATCTCAAGAACTCTCTGTCCTCTGAGAATACATTGAAAAGATGTTAGAGAAGAATTGAATATATCTGTTCAAAAGCCCAGCCAGCACACCAGTATTATTTGTGCTGAAGAAAGATGGAACCCTGTGTCTTTGTGTGGATTATCAAAGATTGAATGAAATAATGATCAAGAATCGATACCCACTGCTCTTAATAAGTGAAATACTTGATAGATTAGCAGGTGTCAAAATATATACACAGCTGAATCTTAGAGATGTGTATCATAGAATTCACTAGACTGACTGTGTGACCATGCATGAGACTGGGACTAAATATTTCTCCAGTCCCATTATCAAATTTCTTAGTCCTGGTCCCATATAGTGTTTATTAAATTAGTCACTTTACACTGTTTATATTATAAATCTAGTCCCAGGTCATGTTCTTCTTATAAATTACTGATTCTGGTCCCATTTGATCCCATTTTGTTAAAATGGGACCAAATGGGACCATGATTTACTCTATATAGATGATATAATGCTATGAGTGTTACCAAAAATCATTACCTATCAAAAGAAGTTTAGTGTATTTATGCTCTAGTTCTATTTTGAACTAGTAATGATAGTGATAGATAGATTCGCCGCGGTAGATAGGTTGGCAGCGATAGATTAGCAGCAATAGATTAGCAGCAATAGATTAGCAGCGATAGATTAGCAGCGATAGATTAGCAGCGATAGATTAGCAGCGATAGATTAGCAGCGATAGATAGATTGGCAGTGATAGATAGGTTGGCAGCGATAGATTAGCAGTGAGGGATAGCTTAGCAGCGAGGGATAGCTTAGCAGCGAGGGATAGATTGGCAGCGGCGATATATTAGCAGCGAAAGATAGATTGGCAGCAGCGATAGATTAGCAGCGATAGATTAGCAGCAATAGATTGGCAGCGATAGATAGATTGGCAGTGGTAGATAAATTGGCAGCGATAGATAGATTCGCCGCGGTAGATAGGTTGGCAGCGATAGATTAGCAGCGATAGATTGGCTGTGATAGCTTAGCAGCGAGGGATAGCTTAGCAGTGAGGGATAGATTGGCAGCGGCGATAGATTAGCAGCGAGGGATAGCTTAGCAGCGGCGATAGATTAGCAGCAGTAGATAGATTGGCAGGGGCAAATTGGTTGACAGCACTAGATAGGGGTGATATCTCCACCAATCATATCATCAGATTGATATCTAAGATATGTATTATATAATCATCAGAATGGGACCAAACCTCAGTCAAAATCATAGTCAGTCCCAGGTCATGTTCTTATTTTTGATAGTCAGTCACTTTACATGAAATATCAAGATTTATTAGTCCCATTTCACTCATGTTCTAATAATTCTAGTCACTTTACACTCTCATTCTGATTCTGGTCCCACTGAAAATCACGCCAAGAAATGGACTGAGACTAAATCAAATCAAATCAAACATGAAATTCATGGTCCCACCAGCCAGCCTAGAATTCACATATGAGCAGAGGATGAATGGAAGACAGCATTTCAAACATGATATGAATATTTTGAATATCTAGTCTTATCTTTTGAGCTAATCAATATCTCTGTGATCTTTCAATCTTATATCAACAAAGCTCTCAGTGATCTTTTAGACATATATTGTGTGGCTTATCTTGACAATATCATAATCTATTCAAACACATTTGACAAGCATGTCATCCATGTTAAGAACATGCTGGAATGGTTAAGGCATTGAAGACTATATACCAAACTTAGTAAGTGTACATTTCATACAACAGAAATTGGATTTTTGAGTTTTGTGGTTACCACACAGAGCATTACTGTTGAGAAACATCATATCAACACAATTCTAGATTGATCAGAATCACAAACTATAAATGAATTGCAAATATTTCTAGAATTTATCAATTTTTATTGTCAATTCATATACAAGTTCTCAATAATAACAGCATCTCTGACTGAATTGTTAAAAGATTACAAAATGAAAAGAAGAAAGAATAACACATCTGTTCAGTTAGATGAAAACTACAAGCATGCAATTTTGCAGTTAAAAGAATGCTTTACAAAAGCACTGTTGTTGATTCACTTTGATTCACAGTGAAAACTCCATATAGAAACAAATGAATCTGATGTTGCAATCACCACAGTAATATCACAATTAATGAATAATGATCACTGACACTCAATCATGTTTTGGTCTAGAAAGCTCACAGAAACAGAAAGACATTATCAAATATATAATTTAGAAATATTGCTGATTGTAGAAGCTTTCAGACAATGATATCACTATTTATATGATAGCAGACACTCAATAACTGTTTTATCTGATCATGTTAATCTTCAGTGCTTCATGATGATGAAGCAGCTAAATGAATATCAGATTCACTGGATGAAAATACTCTCAGTGTTTGATTTTGAAATAGAGCACTGTTCTGAGACAAATAATCCCACAGATGCATCAAGTTGTCATTCAGATTTTGTAAAATATACAGCTCTTTTAATGAAACTTTCTATTCTATAAGAGAAGCTGTGTAAGAGAATCTTTAAATCACTAAAGACAAAAGAAAATACAAAGTTAGATCAATGTGTTAAGATAATATGAAAAGATCTGCAAGCTAATGAAAATTGTTGAGCAAAGAGATCTGTAATTGTTGATGACAATAATCTCTACAGAATAAAAAATGCATCTGCAGATGAGAATGAGATCACAGATATTATGAGATTAAATCTAGAAACTCTGATGCTATAAATTCTGATTGTCAAAATATTTGAGTCTGAGACAGTCTATCACAAAGAAATAGCTGAATCTATCATTGAACTTTTACTGCAGATTCAGAATAGAGATGCTGACACATCTGAACTTCACAGAAGACTAGAGATGAGTGACACTAGTATAGATAATTATTTAATCTGAGCAGTAGATAAAGATGATCTGCTCAGAAAAGATGATAAAGTCTACATATCACAAAACAAAACTATAAGACATGAAATAATGAAAATGAACCATGATGATTCTCAAGATGGCTATTTTGAATGTGACAAAATCATTGAAGCAATCAAACACAAATACTTGTGGCATGATATGAGTGATGAGATTGCAGAATATGTGAGAACTTGTGATGTTTGTCAATATATCAAGATACTGCAGCACAAGCTGTATGAGTTGCTACAATCACATTCAGTATCAGATAAGAAATGACATACAATTAGCATGGACTTTATTGAAGGCCTGTCAGATAATAAAAAGAGAAGTCAAATCTATAATACTATTGTCATATTTGTTGATTTATTCATCAAATGAGCCATAATTGTGTCCACATCTTCAGAACTAGATGCAGAAGAACTCACAGACATTATTGTATGAAGAATTATGAAGAACTTTGATCTATCTGCAAACATTATTAGTAACTGAGATTCATTAATAAATAGCAAGTTTTGATTGATATTATGTTATCTGCTCTATATTCAATGAAAATTATCAACAGCATTCCACCCACAAACTGACAGCCAGACAGAACAATTGAATCAGATGATTGAACATTATCTTCACACATACTGCAGCTATCAGCAAGATAATTGAATAGAATGAATTTCTCTGATGCAATGAGTATATAACAACATCTTTCACACATTGATAAAAATGATATCATCTGAAGCAATGATCAGCCGATCAACTGAACTTTGCATAGACATGAAACCTCCAAGCATAGATGTGTCAAAATCAGCAATAGAACAAATGGAATGAATGAAGTAAGTAGAGAACAAAATTTGAGAATGTCTGAAAGCTATCAAAGCAGCTGAGAAAAAGTATTACAATCAGCATCATATATCAAAAAGCTTTAAGATAGAAAACTGAGTAATACTATATACAAAAAATATATTCATCTTACAACCCTCATTCAAACTAGATCATCAATTTTTGAGTCTCTTTCAAATAATTGATATTCATGGTACACAGATGTACAAACTGAAACTCACACTGTAATATAAAGAAATTCATCTCATATTCCATGTTTCCCTTCTCAAATCATATCACATGTGCAACAGACAAATCCTGCAAGCAGAACTGATAATTATAGACATGCAAGAGAAATAAAAAGTTGAAGCTATATTAGACAAGTGTCAGTACTGCAGTCAAACACAATATCTTGTCAAATGAAAAGATTGTACAAACACAGATAATTCTTGGAAACTTGAGAAAAACTTGATAAACAGTCAGAAGTACTTAAAACAGTTTAATAAAATCTATCAGAAGTCAGTCAGTAAATGAAAACAAAGAAGACAATGATGACTGCTGAATATATTTATTTCACTCAGAGATTAAATAACAGATCTGCCTCAGCTTGATCAGTGTCATTCAAGAAATTGTCATCAAAGCAAACCTGTTTATTATCCCAGATTTCCTCAACTGATGAAACACAATGTTTCAATGATGATTTGAAAGCTGCAACTGATAATGTAATCATCAGAATCTCATCAATCACTGTTTCAGCTGAAGTCTCAGAAGAACTGTTTTGTTGAATCTCTCAGATCTTCACAGCAAAAGATTTAATCACTGCAGTCATAGTACTCTGCAAAATGTTAATGTTCAAAACATCTGCATCAGCAACAATTAGATTCTCAGCAGTGTTGATAACTATCTGAGTCAATTCAACAGCATCCACTGATATCTAATAGAAAGTTAATGTTATATACTGTAAAAACATCTGTTTTGAATAATAACTTACTGAAATGCAGATGTGCTTCATCACCAAGCAGTGCTTGTATTTTTTATATCAATTCTCAGCAGACTCACAATGATGATGGAGGGATGTTGTCAAATATCAAATACAACAACAGCAATATATTGCTGTGTTTCTTTCTAATACTTCAATGAAATCATCCACTTCCTCATCTTCATCTACATTATCAGTCAACTCAAATAACATACCAAGATCTTGGCTCAGCAAGAATGACACTGATGTAATAGCAGAATACAAAAACATGCTTTTTGAAATGCTGCTATGATTGAATGCTATACTCTGCTGTGACAACAGATTATCAGAGTTCATATAGAATTCTAGAATCTCATCTGCATTCTTGTAGATCTGCACATCAAGTACAAATCTCACAACAGCAGTTTGATATATAGCAAATCTCTTATCTGAAACTTCATTGAAGAGCAGCATCTTGTGAAATTCATTGATCAAAGATTGATCAGTTTTGTGAAAGCACTCAGACATCTATAACTCATTAGTACTCATAACAACCTCAGTTTAAGAAAACTTACAGCAGCACAACTTCTATTTGATATATAGCAGATGTGACAGTATATCTGTTTATTATTCACAAAACAAGGATATACTGAAGAGTTCTGCAATCTCTCCAGACAATCCAAGCAAATGCTCTCAATAATAGACAGCATATCATTCTTCATAGATTCTGAATCAGCAATGGAAACAGCTGATTCTGACATTCTATCATAACTTTAATTAGTACCAAGACCTTGTTCAAAGAAGAAGAAGCAAAGACAACAAAAAAAAAACAGATATTGAAGATTGGAATCAATATTGCAATGTTGATCAAAGAGATTGCAACAACACAAAACTCAACTCAAAATGAAAAATGCAATCACACAATCAAAACTTTGAATTTCACAATAAAAATCACATAGAAGAATACAGCATACTTTGTTTGATAAATTAATATATTCTTTTTAAATAAAAAATCATTGATGGTGATGGTGGTGATGATTTCATTAGAATACAATTTTTTGATGTAAAAATCAAAGAAAAGAGGTTCAGAAGTTGTGTCTAAATCATGATTGAACTGCAATGACATCAGAGATGAAAAAATGTTTTCTTGAAACAGCAATACTTTGAAATTAACCTCAACAATAATCCAGCTCAATTCTGTGAACTTTATACAATATCAACCACACAGCATATATTACAAACTTCACATGTCACAGTAAAAAGCTCTGAGAACCAGGCCTTTGAAGAAGAGAGATAATTGTAATAGATGCAATGGAGATATCTATATTAGAAAATAGCTATATGATGATAGAAGAACACAGAACATGCCAGAATTAATGAGAAGGAATATAGTATATAGTATTATAGACAGCTGTAGAGTGTGATGATCATCTATATAATGCTCACTGATATCTGTGGATATTAGAAGATCAGCAATTAGCTTTGAATAATAGAGATTGCTATCTTCTTAACATTCTATATGTGTACTTCACACTACTCTCATAATTATACCTACAATCATCTCTTACAACCCCTCATGTGCATGAACACTGTGTTGTCTGCAGATAGACAAGAACAGGGAAAAGATGAGCTCTCACTCTAAAATATAGATGAGAGCTCAAGAAGCAGAAAGCTAGCTGAAGATTTGAACAGAAGATACAAGTGAATGCAATCATGATCTCTGTCATTGTAAATAGTCTAATCAATGTATGAGCAATGATAGACAGTGGTTTTCTTCATTACACTCTTATAGACACTCAGCTGATTGAGAAGTATAAGCTTCAGCATATTCTCTTTTTCAAGCTGTGTAAACTCAGTGAATTTGATGGCCTCAGAGAATCCACCTTCTACAATATAGTAAGATTTAATATTGATGTAGAAGAACACAAGAAAAAGAATGTATATACATATGAAATACAAGATCTTGAGTACAATCTAATACTCAGTCTATTATAACTTACAGAATTTGAAACCTTGTTGAATGCATACAACTGTTGTCTTATTTTCTCAGAAGATGACTGTGTTTATGAGAAGAATGTTGATAGAATCACTGATCTCACTCAGATATCAGTGAAAGTGTATAAACTACTAATTCATCAAGTGTATGAGAAGAAGAACATTCAAGTGTTCACTGCTAGTATGACAGATATCAAAAAAGTGTTAGAGAAGCTAGAACTCAAAGATTTCAAGAAATCACACAAGAAACTATCTGAATTGTACAAAAACTTCACAGATATATTTGATGAGAAAGAAGCTGAAAAGCTTTCTTCTCACTGAGAACTCAGTATAGATCATACAATTGAGCTTATCAAGAAAAATGATAAGAATCTGCAATCACTCTGAGATTCTCTCTACAGTATATCACACAATGAGCTTCTCATTCTATGAAAAACACTTAATGAACTACTGAACAAAGACTTCATTCATATTAGCAACTCATCTACTGCAGCATTTATACTGTTTGTGAAGAAATCAGAAGAAGACTTACAATTCTGTGTTAACTACTGAGAACTCAATAAAATCATATAAAAGAATCAATACTCTCTCTCACTCATCAATGAAATATTTGAATGAATAGAAAAAACAAAATGATTTACAAAGCTTGACATCTCTGCAGCCTTCTATAAGATAAGAATTAATGAAGATGATGAATGACTAACTGCTTTTTGTACATGTTATGAATTATATGAATGAACAGTGACTCTCTTTGAATTAGTGAATTCTCTGAGCATGTTTCAGAAATACATTAACTGAGCTCTATGAGATCTATTCAATGAGATCATCTCAGTGTATATGAACAATATTCTGATCTTCATCAATGGATTGCTCACTGAGCATCACAAATGTGTATGACAAGTGCTTGACTATCTACAAAAAGCTGAACTGCAAGTGGACATTGACAAATGTGATTTTGAGATCAAATCTATAATCTATCTAGAATTCATCATCAAAGCTGAAAAAGATGTATGCATGAATTCTAAGAAGATGGAAGCAATTCTCAATTGAGAGGTATCAGTCTCAGTAAAAGAGACTAGAAGTTTTCTAGAATTCATCAACTTCTACTGAAGATTCATCAAAGACTTCTCTGATATTGTATGATCACTGATGAATCTGACTCAGAAAGATGCTGTATTTCAATGAACTGATGAAGCAGACACAGTATTCAAAAAGCTGAAGTGTATGTTCACAAACACTTCAATGCTGCAATCATTCAATTCAGATAAGCATACAATTCTTGAAACAGATGTCTCAGATTATGTAGTAGATGAAGCATTAATACAATATAATAATGAAGATGTTCTACAACTCTGTATCTTTATCTTAAAAAAAATGTCACTCACTGAATGCAACTATAAGATCTACAACAAGTAGCTTCTAGCAATCATATAATATTTTGAAGAATAAGAGTCTGAACTTATGAGTGTTGAGAAGTTTGAGATTGTTACTGATTATAAAAACTTAGAATACTTCATAATCACTTATAAGCTTACTGAGAGATATATATGTTGATCATTATTTCTTAGCTGTTTTTTATTCACAATTCATTATTGATCTGAAGTAGAGAACACTCTTGCAGATGCTCTGTTCTGCTGAGAATAAGATATATCATCTGATGACTTAGATGACAGATGGAAACACTGAGAGCATTGATTAATCAACTCTGCAATTATAGAAAGTTCTATACAATCAGATGAACTCTGTGTATATATCAATCAGTTCTGAGCTCAAGAACCCTCACTTGAAGAACAATGAAAGCTAGTGATAGAAGCAGATGAATTATAGCAACAAGTCACTGAAGCTGTACAAAGCAGAGCATCTCAATTCTCTGCAGATGTATACTCAAGAATAGATATCTCAGTATATTTGATTGATGATGACAACTGTTTACACTTTTGAGATAGACAATGAGTCTCTGATTCAGAATCTTTACAAATACAGATCATGTAAGAAATTCATGATTCACTGATGACTGAGTATTCAGAATATGAAATTATGTATAACATTGTCATCTAAAAATTCTACTGATCAGATATGTCAAAAGATATATACTGATTCATACACAACTGTGATTACTGTGGCTCAGTGACAGCATGATATGAATACTGAAAAGAGATACTGAAGCTTCTATCTATCTCTGACTGAATTTGATGTGATATAGTTATTGATTTTGCAGTTTCTTTATCTGAAAGTGAAGGTTCTATAAATATTCTAGTCATTGTTGATCAACTCAGTAAGAATGTAATACTACAGCTCTGTGATAAGATGAATACTGAAGTAATTACAGATGTCTTTGTCAGAAGTCTGTTCTATTGTATACACAGTCTGTCTTCATTCATTGTATCAGA
Source organism: Histoplasma ohiense (assembly GCA_017607445.1). Lineage (NCBI taxonomy): Eukaryota > Fungi > Ascomycota > Eurotiomycetes > Onygenales > Ajellomycetaceae > Histoplasma > Histoplasma ohiense. Next base: position 4,586,068 of record JAEVHH010000005.1, on the reverse strand, counting down.
TAGAAACAGTCAATTCATCAGCACACTCTGAGTCTGTGTATATCAATTATTAAGAATTGAATAAAAGTTATCAACAGCATATCACTCAGAGACTGATGAAGCTATCAAAAGAATGATACAAATAGTAAAAAACATTCTTCATAAATTCTGCAATTACACACAAGACAACTGAAGCAATCTGCTGTCACATGCTGAGATTGCAATTAACAGTTGAGATTTCATCACAACAGATGTAAGCTCATTCTTTCTTCTATACAGATACAACTTAGAGATTCTGAACTTCTCTGAAACACTCTGAGAAACTGCATACATCTGCAGTCTCATACAGACAGCAGAGAATATTGTGAGCAAGTTGAAGAAAGTCTACAAATGAGCAGAAGCTTCAATGATCAGTACTCAGTAAAATTATAAGAATCAAACAAACATCAGAAGAAGTTCTGCAATTCAATATTATATAGAAGACAAAATCTGACTGAATTTCAAGAATATAAGAACAGATCATTCCTCACATACATTAGATTATCATCACATCAAATATATGATGAAGAAAGTGCTAGATACACACAATTATCAACTCAACACTCTGTCTGACATTCACAATATCTTTCATATAAATCTGCTTCAATCTGCAGCTGAAGATTCATTCCCCTCACAGAGAATCTTCAATTGACAGCCACTCATCATCATAGAAGAAGACAATAAACTCAAATGAGAAATCAAAGCAATTCTTGATGATAGAATCAATCATCACTGCTGTGAATATTTTATTAAATGAGTAGAATACAATCATCTGATCTGAGAATCTATATCTGTTTTAAAGAACATCACTGCTCTCAACATCTATGAGTTCTCACTCACTCTGATAGAGAGGGATAATGTGATGGGTTAGTATTTATTAGTAATTAACTTATGCAATCAACTCTTCTTCTGCATCTGCTTGTTTCTGATCATTGTGATCTCATGTAATCTTTGATGTTCTTTCACTTCATACTTCACACTTATATAGTTTCTAATGATTCTTCTGTGTAGCTCTTAATATTCTTTCACTCTGTGCTCTGTATTTGTATAGTCTCTAATAATTCTTTCACATAGCTTCTAATGTTCTCCCACTCTGTGTTCCACACTCATGTAGTCTCTAACAATTCTTTCATGTAGTCATCAATAATTCCCTTACTCCACACTTCATATTTATATAATTTCTAACAATTCTTACACATACTTCTTAATGTTCTTTCACTCTGTGCTTCACTGTGAAGCAGCTTCTGATATTCTTCCACTCTGAATTTTTCTCTATAAAAATCCTCTTCATATAATCTTTTCTTCTGATTTCTTTTCTCTTTCTTTTCTTAATCAATTCATAATCTGTATTAGAATAGTGCTAGATTGTTAATCGAAGTACATCTGTTACAAATATCTTATCTAATATTCATAATATCTTTCATATAAATCTGCTCTGACTCACAGCTGAGAATTCATTTCTCTCACAGAGAATCTCTGATTGACAGTTATCTGTTATTATAGAAGAAGACAACAAACTTGAGTAGAAAATCAAAGCAATTCTTGACAATAGAATCAACTACTGCTGCTGTGAATATCTTGTCAAATGAGTAGAATATAATTGTCTGATCTGAGAATTCACATTTATCTTGAAGAATATCATTACTCTTGACATCTATGAGTTCTCACTCACTCTGATAGAGAGAGATAATGTGATGAATTAGTATCTGTTAGTAATTAACTTATGTAATCAATTTCTTTTCTGCATCTGCTTATTTCTGACTGTTGTGATTTTGTATAACTTTCAATGTTCTTCTGTTTTATACTCTGTGTTTATATAGTTTTTAATGATTTTTCTATATAGCTTTTAATGTTCTTCTGCTCTGTGCTCTGTGTTTGTATAGTCTCTAATAATTCTTCTATATAGCTTCTAACATTCTTCTACTCTGTGTTTTATATTTGTATAGTCTCTAATGATTCTTCTGTGTAGCTTTCAATGATTTCTTCATTCCACACTTCACATTTATATAGTTTCTAACAATTCTTATATATACTTTTTAATATTCTTTTATTTCATGCTTCACTGTGAAGTGGTTTCTGATATTCTTTCACTCTGAATTTTTCTCTATAAAAATTCTCTTCATACAATCTTTTCTTCTGATTTCTTTTCTCTTTCTTTTTTTAATCAATTTATAATCTGTATTAGAATAGTGCTAGATTGTTAATCAAAGTACATCTGTTATAATATTGAGATTTATTCAGAGTATTCTGATCAGAATGATTCTTCTTCAGACTATTTTTGAATTAATTGAATATCTATTTTTATACTAGTTAAGAGATAGCAGTGATTGATCTGAGTGTGAATATTGATACTAAATATGAAACAGTTTCAGAAGTGTTGATATGTAACTCTATATATTATTCTGATATAACTGAATCAGTTAATATCACAGTAAAGAAATGAATTCATTGATTTTGACTGAAAAGATACTGAAAGTATGTATGATGTCAGAGTATAAGACTGTGATGAAATATCTGTCACTGATGTTTTTTATTGTAATGCTGTCACATACAGATATGGCTGATGGTACAGTAATTATATAATTTCAGATGACAGATGAACTCTGATTGAGTTGACAGTTTATAAATTTCAGAGATTTCATTGAATGAATGTATAATCTCATTCACTGTATCTGTGACTGTTCAGAACTGATTATTTTATTCAATTATTTGACACTGAGCTCATTTCTAATGATGCTTTTCTAGTAGATGTCATCTGAGATTCTGATGAGTGTAGCAGAAACCATGTATTGTACAAAGTACAACACATTATTTGAATAGAATTCTAAGATATGACAGCAATACATCATACTCAGCCTTCATCACAGATGATAAAGATCTTAAACTTGTAATGAATATATTCTGCTGATGATACAGACTGTGTAGATGAAATAAAGTATACTGTTAATACTGCTGACACAGCTGTGGACAACTTTGAAGATCAGTGGAGGTTTACTTCAAGTAACTCTAAGGAGGCTAGGATATTTCTGGTTAGTGTGAACTTAATTTGTTAGCAAAACAGGTGAACCCCAGCGGAGTTCAACGTGCAATAGTTATAGGTAAGGTTTGTTTGTAACGCAGCCATGCGCAAAAAGGGCGGACTGATTGAGTGATATCATCAGCTTCATTGCAAGGGTTACCCCGGATAGCGTCCAAAATCTGCCCATCAGGCTCGTTATCTGATAGCACTGTAATTGGTGGATCTCCAGCAGCTATTTCAGGCACCTGTTGGTTTGAGGAACTGTTTGATCTTTATTGTATTTTACCATCATCATCATTTTTGATTCAGCGGGGAGAATGATATCCCTCAAGCAGGAAGCCTTCCTACACCGGGCAGCGGGCAGCAGCCTTTCTTAACGTCCTAAGCTAAAAAAAGCATTGACGTCAGTATGACATATGAGAGGGAGCTCAACGAAAAGAGTCGATTTCTACAAGGATACATTGGAGGCCTCACCCGAGCCATGTTGCTAACCGCTCGGGTAAGGAAAAAAAGCCGGCCGCAGGAACTGACCACGGAGCAGTCAAGGTTGAGCAACCAGCAGCCCCACATCCATGATCTCATCCAGAAACAGGATTTTCTCAGCAAATGCCTTAGGTTCAAAGAAAGCTCAAGGGAACCATTCAGTGTGAACTTCACAAGAAGATCACCTGCTGTAAGGTGAAATGAGGGAGCCGCCCAAGACTGCCGCCGGCCAGATATACTGTAGCCCCTCAAAAATTTTCCTGCACATCGCTGGCGTGCGCCCCGCCAGGTCTCGGTTCAGAACCATCAACCACAACTGGCGGCACCTCCTGAGCCATTTTGGTTTCTTTGGGGGTAGGAACTGTCGTGATCTCTCACTTCTTCGAGGACTTGGATATAACAACTGAGAGATGGCGAAGGGAAGGAGAGGTTTAGGCAGCTTGTTAGCATGCCTAATGAGCAGGGACTGGTCGAATCTGGTACTAAACTGTACGTCACCGACGGGAAAGTGAAGGAAGAGTAACTTAGTATAACAACGGCACAACCAGCGTTCTAGGTATATAGCTTGTTTTGTATTTTAACTCCTCCATCCAAACCAAGAGCCAGATTCATAATAGCCCCATCCCTTGTGAGTATCATTGACACACATTCCGTTACACGCATTCCTTCCTCCAATTCCTTCCTGCGTATGGGACTTTCAGTGATTGCATCATGTATCTCAGGACCAAATACATTTAGCGATGGCCTCATCCAAGACTCCTTTCAAAGTAGCTTCGGAATTAGATATGATTCGATGGCAGAGATAATTTAGAATTTTAGGGTTCAGCGAAGGGATAATAGATCACTGGAACAGAATTACTCAATTTGATTATCTAAATATCTATTTGCATCTTTTCTGGGGCAACTTGAATGCTTCTGAGGATTTCCCTTCATTTTCCCGCGGAGGGCCTGAGGGGGGAACCGGTGAATCGAGGGGAGATGGCTGGGCTTCCTCTTCCAATACAGATGTAAAGCTTGAATCTTGTACATCAACACCCTCAATTCCTTGTGAAAGTCCAGTTGATTCTGAAAAACCCGGCTCGGGCTGCAGTAATATTTCAGAATGCTGTGATATGTCTGACTTAATCTCCAGTAGTTCATTAATAGCCGAGCACAACCTTTTGAAGTGAGAAGGGGCCCAGTCGTCATACACACCCATCACAAACTTATAGCAAGTCCATTTCTCTTTGCCATCCAGCGCTGTGAAACTAAACTCATGAATGGGGTGACGGTAATAGGTGGTCTTATTTCCATCAATCACCAGATAGTGACCGTAGATCCTCACCATTCGATGATCATGCGAAATTGAAAAGGAAAGAATCTGTCGATTTAGCTCCTTTTCACACTTCACAACCCTGAAGAGTTTGACAACACCTCTTACTGAGAGAGTCATGCTGTGCGCATTCTGTCGATCTGCTATATCGAGTGCCGCTTTTCCACACTTCACTTCAACCGTCATAAATGGAAAGTACATGTAAGCAGTACTCATAAAGAACGACATATCACCAATTTCACCAACAAATGGTGCAAGTTTTTCCAGTTGATCCTCAGAGAAGCATTGTCGGGGAAACCCAACCGCGTAATCAGGCTGTGGCCGAGATAATCGAAATTGTTGAGATTGTGGAAGTGGAGTTTGTGCAAGTGGTGGCAATTGTTGATCCTCATCTAGGGAAATCGAGCTATCCCAGCCTTCATTCATGCTAACAACCAAATGTGGAAAAGTGACATGGCTGAGGTCGATTGCACTCTCTGCTGATGGAACAATTAATTCACCTATGATGCGAGTAACCCCAGCTTCATTCTTCTTTTGTAGCCTTCGACATGTCGATTCAAAGGCACATTGTTCAAACACAGTTCCCTTGGGAACCTTGGGATTTGCACTTAGTATTTGACAACAGATAGACTTGCTGTCGCTATCAATACCATCATCATGATCATACATAAAACAGCCCTTAGTCTCCAGATATGTATCATAGTTCTTGTTAGTGTAAGGTCTACTCTTCACCTCTTGCGAACTCATTTCACTCACAGTGATCAAACTACTGTTTGACTTTGTTCGGTGAAGAGATGAGGTGTTTGGTTGGGCAAGAAAGTGTTCCATAGTGTTGGATTTCAAAAGCTTTTCAGGCCATGTGAATTTGTTGTGTGTCCAATGCTCAACAAGTCTATTCTTGTTGGTTCTTGGCTGCTTCGATGGGGGATCGGGGTTATCAGATGGATGCTCAGGTTCTGGGTGTAGTTGTTTATGCTTTGATGAACACTGTTGCGATGAGATTGGTGGACTATGAAGAGTCTTAGGTTGAATTAGCTGCTGTTGGAGGATCATAAAGGTGATAAACTTACCTCTTGTTTGATGGTCTGGGTTGAAGGGAGATCAATGCTCCTGTGTTCCTTTATTCCGTAGACTGCATCCACACCAGAGTTGGTGGGGTTCATACGCCGTCGTTTTTCAAGATGCCTAGCTAGTTTCCCAGGCATGCATGATCGCTTCCGTTTATGATTGTTTACTTGTATTTCCTGACCATCAATATTAGTTTTCCATAGCACCCAGAGGACGACGGGTATCATACAGTCTTTCTGAGTGAGCGACTCATGGGATGTTTAGTTTCCTGCTCACAGAAAGGATATCTTTGAGAGAGGTGCATGCTTCTTCAGCAAGGGCTGTGTTGTGCTCCTTCCTGGGCGAGCGACTCGCTATTGTCCTTTGAAGTAGAGGTTTGACAGCCTCTTTTGTTATGATATTTTGCTGGACGCGAAGCCATGTTGAACGAGAGAACGAGAGACTAGTAGATGGATTTATGCTGCTGAACAGGGGATTTGCATGGACGAAGCACAAGATTGATGGAGCGCTTGGGTCTGGGGTCAAACATGGGAAGATGATGGAAAAGGTGTGGCTTGGTCAGGGATTTTGTGGTTGTCATTGGTTATGATTCGGCTCGCTAGCTTGGCAGTTATAGGTGGGTCGGGTTACGGCGTGTTCGAACCCGACCCTCACAATAACCAGGTATGCGGAGGCGCAGTCACTCAGCCACCAACACCACTGCATATAACCACTAGTTATTGCTGGTGTGTGTTCAATTCCATGTTCATACATACAGGATACTTGTATTTAGTAAGAGAAACACTATTAAATTCAGATACGGATACATGTGACTTCACACACAGAAAGTTATATAACCACTAGATATTTGTGAACTTAAGTCGGGTTAGAAGTTCCTGCTGTGCTGTGATTGGCTGATAGTCCACAGTAGAAAATCTCTTCATACAGCAGCCTATTATAAAGAGAGAAGAGAGATTAGAGTTCTTTAGATCGCGTGCAGTGGGGAACTGATCTTCAACACTAGAACCGCAATTGAATACCACTGTTCTTGTCTTTGAATTCTCTGCCAAGTGCCATCCTACCTACCTGCCTCTCTGCCTCTCTGCCTGCTCAATATTCAATCAATTGCTGCTGGAATAGAGAATGCTAGCTATCTGTCTGCCTACTGACCTCTGTCGGAAATAATATCTCACATATCAAGGGTCTTGTAACATCTCGCTATGTGAAAACTGAGCACTGCCCCTCTCATATATTCAAGCATTCTTCTTCCTTATAAACACTGCCTAGTTATCATGTAATTGTCGGAGCCAGAATAGTCAATTCAATTATCTATCGATATTCAGACAACCAATTGATTACTAATAGAATAGAGAATGCTATCTGTCTACCTGCCTGCCTACCTATCTACGAGAATAAACATCGCCACCTAGCCACTCATCTATCGATCAGTACTAGCTTACTAGCTTGCTAGCAGACTATCTCCTATCTATATACTGACCTTGAATGAATGATATCCAGCGATGATATCTGTAATGATAAAATAAAATAAAATAAAATAGATAAGTTTTTAATCTTTTTAAAATACCAATGAATTCTCTACAGTAGTCTCAATGATATTTTCTTCAAATAGTTACTTTTGTATGTATATAAAGAGCTGTTGTTGGTCAGAGCTGGCTGGCTGGCTGTATAGAAGTCATTACGTGCAACCAGTGCCCAACTGTTGGAGTAATTGGATTAGGCGATTCGTCCCCTCTATACCACCAGGGCGCTGGTGGTGATTGAGCTCTTTGGCCTCAGTGGCCTAACACCAGCAACACATATAACAAACATAGCATTGTGGTGAGGCGCACCAGGCACGCATGTGGTGGGAGAAGCGAAGGCACGTGTAATACCTATTATTTAGCCGTTTTATTATATTCTGAAAAAATATAAAAACCCACATCCACACGCTTTATTCACGTTTGGATGGAAAAATTTACAAAGTACTAGGAGATAAAGATTGATATTTGCCTAGGAGGCTGTCAAACTCCAAGCGACCAACATTTCCAGTCTCACTAATACATGCACAAAGGAAACAAAACAATACTATATAGATTTATCTATGAATATTACGCCTGCTCCGAATACCTAGGGTCAGCGACTGGTTTGGAATCATGGTCTGGTTCCTTTGCAACCCTTGTTGCCGAAAACTCAACAACCTTTTGTATTTGGCCCCTCGGAATGAGTTCCAAATCATCGTCGACCCCATCTCTACTAGGCACGGTGTGCCCATCCCCTTTTGATATCCAGATGTTTTCCTCGGACGATGACCGTCCATTGACAATTGAGGTATCCGTCCTCATTCTACCATGCGTGGAGGATCTATGTTGTCGACTATAGTGGTTCTTTCGAGAGGGAGCTGAGCCAATTGTGCACGTGAAATCCCCAGCGTCAGTCCCGTAGATGCGTCCTCGGTCGTGTGGAGTGCGTCCACTGGTGTCTTGCGAGTGGAAGAAGATTCTGTATTTCATCAATAGCGGCTTCAGCGTCACAGCTGATATCGCTATGATGCTAACCCCTATCTCAGTCATGGACCAGATCATAATGTCGGCGTTCCCGTAGAGGAAATCTACTTGATCGTATCCATGATGGATATACGTAAGCCGGGCTATTGTTGCAACGCTCGCTCTGTAGTGGGGGTGTTAGAACCGTTGCAGCTTTGAAGGTATTTCACGGCGGAGGTCAAGCAGAAGCTTACACTGATCCAAATCCAAGCAGAATACCAGCAGATAATTTAGTTCGAGAGTTCAATTGTAATTTCCATATCATCAAGGCGGGTACTATTGCAAGTGTTATGTCACCTGCACAAACAACTGCGCCGTGGGCGTAGCTTCCAGAAACCACCTTGAAATACTGCCGGCAAGTTCCACCCTGATCGTGCTGTCGTACCCTTTCCCAAGCAAAGCTCACCGGCGAGCATGAGAAGAGCGCGAAGAAGAAATAAAAACTTGTGAAAATGGTTGTGATTACACCGACGGCGTATATGGTCCAGACATAGATGCGTCCAACGACAACGACCCGTAATAGAGATAAACAGAAAGAGATCTTGATCAGGCCTGAAGTAATGATATAACACATATCGGCGAGAAAGAAAAACTGTGCTGGCTGTTAACAATGCAATCCTACAAATTCTCTGCGGCACCAAGATTTTCAGATCTGACCTTGACCGCCTCTGTGAATGCATCGAGTGAGGCTACAGCTTTGGTTCGTTTCCCAAGCCCAAAGGACGCAGACCTCATGAGGAAACTTGTAATTGCGGTGAACATGCACTGTATAACAATGAATGGGTGGTTAGCCACGCACACGAGTCGGCAGTTCGCTGCTTCACTTCCATGAAACGACAGTGCTGGACCGTATAAGGACACCGGGGCATTCTCGGAGGGGAGTCTCCCACGTACCAAAGCGATGATCGCAAAGATGTCATCCACACCCCAACGGGTCAGTTTCAGGCGCACATAGCAGCGCAATGCAACGACGATATATGACAGAGAAAGAAAAGAAATGGCGACGCCATAGATGACGCAACCTTTTTCCTCCATGTCGGCGGCGATCGCGCCCGTGAAGGAGAATTTCGATGAGGTCAAAGGTGAGTGCTACTGCATCGATCAAGGGACCAAAGAAAGAGGAAATCGTGAAGAACAAATAAATAGTGTCTGGGGTTCGAGAATCATCCCTGAGAACTTGGCCCAGACTGTGGCCATCCCTCCCTCCCTCGTGGAATTCTGTGGGGTATGGTGTCAAATCCCCTGAATCTCTCTGTATTGGCGGTGCTCGCGAGGGAAGAGAACGTTAGCAGAAACTCTATCAAGCCTCTAAGCGAATACAATGAAGGATAATTTAGCGTGGTCATTCTGCCCGGTTGTTTAGCAGTTTGACCGGCGCAATGGTGCGGCAGCATGACATCGATTGGCCATGTTGACCACACCATTCCTCCGCAAAAAAGCAAGGTGGACAGGGCGGTGGAGATAAGCCGAGTAAATGCTTTGCGGTATGAGGGAACGGGGAACGCCATCGTTATTTAAATCCGCGTTGTCTTCGACTCCCAGATTGCTTCCAGAGTCCTCCAGAGTCCTCCAGAGTTCCTCTCTTCCTTGTCTAGTCCGATCTGACTGATTAAAGTTGAACTAGACGAACGAGAAGATGGGATTTCCTGGATCATTTGGCGCTCTGACAACTCTCACTCGGAAGCAACAAGACGCCACCGGTCATCGGCGCTGTCCAGCTGCTTCAGAGAGTCCAAGCCTCCAAGGTTTGTTGTCCCGCAGAGCTGGGTGTGAAGAGCGCTTGTAGCATCCACATTTGACTGTGGCACAGGTTGTTGGTTCATCATTCATCATCCAAGGAGTCAAGCAGGACTTTCAAGGCATTATTAATACTCATGGAGGGAGGCTCTTCGACGCTCTTCGAAGCTCAAAAAGGATGTACGGGATGTACTGTACGTTACACACATAGTGCTTTGCGAACACATTTCTGCACAGCATTTTTGAACGGACTCTTGTTAACGCGACTAAAGAACACGGAGCTGTTTACACTTTTGGGGTAAAGATGCAGAGAAAGCGGAATACAGAGTACAGAGTTTGTGGCCACAGAAATCATTTCAGACATGCAGAGACAAAAGCGATTTTGACAATTAACTCTGAGGATGATGCCGCCGCCGCCGGTTCACATAGCCTGGAATCAGAGTTTTCAAGCCGTGATTTGCGGCAGAGCAGGACGGTCGCGGAGTCCTCTCTGGACAACGGCCTGCAGCTATCTGGCTAGTGTGCTCCAATGTTCCGGCGAGAGATTTTTCCATCCTGATGTGCCCAACATTGACTTTTCCAAGTCATTCTGCTCAATGCACCGTAAATACTAAGTTTGCAGACTCAACAGCCCGCTGAGTCCAGGCGAGGCCGCTGTCCAGCCGCAGCTGGAGCCAAACTTCCAAGTACAAGCTCCAGAGAACATCGTCCGCAATCTTCCAAGATTACCTTCAACCTGGAAGGCTGCAATTCGTCTGACTGGATCGGGATTCCACCTTAGTGGCTTTATTCCTCAAGTGGACTAACTGACGGGCTGAGCTCACCTCTCTGAGGCTCTCAAATCACTCCGCTGGTCTCCACGTATCCCGGTGGTTTCGTTAGTGGAATGCTTAATGATCTCTAGTGCTCGCCGCATCAAGGTATCAGCGACAAGTCTGTCGTCGTGATGCTTTTTGGCTTGCAATCTCCAGGGTACAGATCTGTACACCAACGTATGGATGCTGTGTCGGTTATCAATGAATAATCCAGAAATCCCTTTTTGAAGCCCAGAAAGTTGAGAAATCTATAGAGCATATTCAGTATATATCTCCACAATTGAAAATAAAAATTCTGGTGTGATGATACTGTCAAGTTCTTCAATCCTCATGCTGCTGCTGGGAGTTGCGATGTGAGTGCTCACATGCTACCCCTCCTTACCTAGGTCCACGGGTATCAGCAGCAAGCTTTCCAATTGTAAAAATAAGTTATTAAATTAGTTAAAAGAGCTTCATGGCTTCAAATATATAAATATATAAATACAATATAAAAACATAATAAAACCATAATAAAAATATAATATAACGAGAAATACCCACATCAACCCATGATGTATTTCCCACACAGTACTTATGAAACGGGCAGGTGTCGAAAGTACAGAAATATGGAGCTCACACAGTTATGAGAAGTTTTTCATTTCTTATGTCACTGCATTAAGATAGTTAACTTATTTATTCATGTGGCTCGGATGTGTATTATATACATCCTAAGGTAGTATCTTTTTCATGCAAATGAATCACCCGTCGAATATGCAAGTGCTGCCTATGGAGATCGAAAAATTAGCTGTCTGATTGTCAGAAGCGTCTTCGCTTCACTGCATCCATTTGACCAATTGTGGCGTAGTGGGGTGGCGCTTAGCATTGAATGATTTCTCAAGGAGGCTCTCCCTGTTGACACAAGAAGATAGCGGGTCTAACCTAACTTCTTCACAATAGAAAATGGTGCATAGGCATCCTTCTAGCAAAAGAAAACAGTTCCTCCAAGGGGAAAGAAAAGAGAAAACAGAAGCCTAGAACATGCAAGAAACAACCAGCAATATAATACAATACAGCAAGATGTATACCATCAGCAACCATATTTGTGCATGATAGCTCTGAACGAAGGATCCTGCAGAAGCTGTGTTGCACTCAGGCGATTTTCTGGATAATAGGAAAATGCACTGGACATTATGGAGTGCACATGTTTTTGCTCAACCGGATCAGCTTCAGGACGAAAGTATGCAATTGTTGATGCAAGATCATGATCAGGATCAGATGTTTTCTGCTGATCATACCAGGAATCAAGGCTTGCAGGGTATATGTAAAGGCCCTTCCACTCCTCAGGTAGTGGACCCAAACATCTAATGATACCAGATATTATTCCACCCTTGAGATGGGTAGGGAAGGGTGGATAGCCAAGGTAAAGCTCTGCAAAAAGGATCATGTAACTCCACATATCACAGGCGAAACTTGGACCTTTCCGATGAAGTCGGTCCGGGGAGCAAAATTGCATGGGTGGATAGCCGCGAGGCACAGGGTCGCCAAGTTTCACTGCCAGACCAAAGTCGCCAAGATAGAATTCTTCTGTGCGTAAGTTCTCAGGAATTTTAGCAGGCCCAACAAGCTCTCCCTCCTTCCAGAGGTCAACAAATGGTATGATTTGTTTTAATGGCCGGCCGAGTGCCTTGTATTTAGCACTTCTGCTGAGGTCATGTAGGGGAACCATGCCCCACATACAGTTCCTGTCGTTTAAATCTATCAAATATCCATCAGATCATGTACCAACAGGAAAGCGAGTATTGGGTAGAGTTCACTTACCGCGGTGTATAATACCAACTTTGTGTAAATTGTCTAAGGCCTCGAGCAATTGCTTAGCTGCAGACATGCGAGTGGCCATGGACATATTTCTGAGGATAGAAGGTTGAAGGCATGGGCCCATCAATGGAAACACTAGGACCCTGTGCTGACACCCATTTCCAGGGAGTAGAAACGTCGTCAAAGATGTCACAAGGTGAGCGGTATCCTGTACATTCTGACGGATTTCACCTTGCATGCGGGCTTCATTTTCTCCCCATTCCCCTAAAGACATGACTTTGAGCGCTACATCCCTGCTATCCTGGAGGTCATGGGCCATCCAGACAGTAGAGAAGCCACCAGAGCCAATTTTATGCTCAACCAGGTATCTCTCATCAAGCACTTCTCCAACACAAATGGGATAGAAGACATATGGAGTTGTCTTCATGTCATACTTATGCCAAGGCTCCACAATCTCTTCAAGGTCGAGCTCCTCATCCTCAGTGCTCACGAAGTCGCCAAAGTCCGCCGCGTCATCGCCGTTGGGAACTTGTAGTGCTCCTGCTGGTATCACCATCACCGGGGCGCCACTCAGGAATGTCGCCAATTGAGACGAGTATCTGCCGACGCCAGAGAAGTTAGTCGTTCAGGGCGTAAGGCATGCGTGTTATCGTTAACACTACTCTTGGGACAGTCAAAGGAAGATTTGTAACATTTCTCAAAAGGTGCTGGATTGAAGTCATCAAAGAAACAGCTATCGAAGCAAAACCTTCCTCAATGACTCTTATGTAAGCTTAAAGCTTCACAAGGCCTTAGACAGTTAGGGGTTCTCCTCAAGGATTAGCAACAAGGATTTAATAACAAAGGTTCGAGAACCAGTTTTTTTTTTAAAAAAATTAAATTGATTCATTGATTAACTATTCTATCTCCTTAAAGAAAAAGAAAACAAAACAAGAGGGATCTCCCTTTTTAAAGAATGAAAACAAACAGATCAACAAGAGAAAGGAAGTAACAAGGGTGTTCTTAAGGATTCTTGAAGAAGGAAGGAATCTACGCAGTAGCTATCTTCTCTATCAAGTTCTATCAGGTGACCATGAGGCTCTTGATGACAACGCGCATGGAACGCGTCAACCTCAGGATCATTTCCACTCCCTGTTGGGTCATTGGCACATATGATTTTGAGTACGCCCGACCACCTCCTTCTGGTGAGAAAGTGAACTGTGATGCACTGTCAAGCATCTCGAAGTCGCCCGGAGGCTCTACCATCCAACTGATACAACGACTCAGTCTATTGACCGTTGGTCCATGACCCCCATTCAGTTTTAGCATAATGGCAACACAACAAGTGAACAATCAAATTTAGACAGACTTTTTCTCTCCCAAAAAACTAAGTTCAAACATTGATGCATCTAACATACTCATTACCTGGCTGAAAGGTTCGGTGAGCGTGAGTCTTTTCAGTCAGTCCCTCATTAGTCTACATTCGCTCATTGTTTGACTTTTAGATCATGCCGCATTACCTCCCTAACTACTCATGCGACGACAGCGACATTTCTGAAAGCCTGAGGCGGCATCGCCCGTGTTAGTCCAATATGCAAAGCCGATCATTTTTCCCTCTAAAACATCTCGAATACTTTCCTTTGCGGACGATCCAGCCAACTACTCTGGCCTTACGCCCTCTTCCTGAAATTCGTACTCCCGAAGGAGTCCTCCTATTTAAGCACCCTCCCTAGCATTGGAGATCTGTTCACTTCCAGCATTCTTCAATAAAATCCCTAACCATGTCCTTTCCCAATTGTCTCCCAGCTGATTCCTACGAGGGTACGATCGACGACATTACCATCAAATGGGGCCCTAGTGCCATCAGCAACCTCGCTGAGAATGCGAAACTATTCCAAGTGGAACAGACCTCCTTGGAAGGTGCCACTGAACATGTGGCTCAGGCGAGCGCTAAACGACTTGGGAAAATTGGTGTTCGCATCTTGTACGCTATTATCCATGTTCTAATATCTATTTTGAGTCTAGTATACTAATTGTCTTGTAGGGGCTCTTTCCATAACACGACAACCGTCACCGCAACCGGCGAGAAACTGCCAAACGAGTGCCATTGCACACTTTCAATGTCTCCAGGTCACGCCAAAGTCCATATTTACGTTGATCTCACTAATAAGATGGCGCTCGACGACATGAAAGTGCTAGGAGAAAGCGTAGTTCGACAAGGCAAATCTACCCCGGACCCAACCCTGTCCTCAGGCATCTACCCTTCTACGTGACAGACATGGCAGCATTGCTCACAAATGATGACGATACCCTGTTACTGAGTACTTGAATGTAGGGAAGAAAGTAAAGGGGCCTAAGAATTGTTTACTGGAGTGATAGAGTGTAGCTTGTAATTGTTTGAAGATGAGTTTGTTGATGTTAATGTATATTCATAGATGCTGTTAATGAGTTCTACAGCTATCTACTCTTAAGTTCAAATGCCAACACTACTGCTGAGGATGAGACAATGTTGAATCCCCCATATCCTTCAGCATTTGGTCCAATCAAGTGATAGCTGTACTAGGTCTTTGCTGGTATTGAACCACCCATATCTGTTCACCAAACTACTGCTCCATCCCCAATGGTATTAGAAGAAGACTGCGCATACCCAATCCAATGGAACCCAGGTCAATCAATACCATCATATCTGCCCGCTTTAAGTGTGGCTGATGAGGTGCCCCTTCCACGCTGCAACCTCTACATTCAGGTCAAACGTGTTCGAGGGCTATATTTTACCGGTTAGAATGCGGTTGTGAGAAGATAAAGAAACTGTTTGATCGTATTTTAGTATTACTGATTGTATGCATCACGGAACTATGACACTCTCTGGTCAAGCCTTCAATTTAATCACATTATATTATTACATTCCAGGGCTACTGGCAATTGCCGAAATAAAACTATGTAGAAAATTCACCTACGCAACAGGAACACCGAGGAACTTCAATATTTTTGAATACTAGTATAACGGAGTTCAATTGTGATAAAAATGAAAAAAAAGATTACGATTCATTTATGATTTATACTTGTAATCAAACAAAACCCTTTGCTATTCAATATTTAACAGAAAACAATAAACGAAAAACAATCATGGGACGATGTACTGTAATGTACTGCCAGCTGGTATTATAACAGGTTTACCATACGGAGTACTTGGGTATAAATTTCGAACGACATATTGCTTTGTTAGTTACGCTGGATGATATTTGTCATCATTTGTCCTGGCGGCTTATCATCAATACTAGCGACGATCATCATCACCATCACCGCTCATCACGTCGAACATTAACAATGAAGGAAACTCCTCTGCTCCCCCTTCCAACAGATGCTGCATACCTACTTCTTCTATGAATGCAATCACAGCATGCTTTCAATAAATCAACCGACGATAACACCATTCTCTGTTGTTTGATCAAGATAACAGCCGCCCTTCGAGACGCCTTGCCTTGCACTTTGATGACAAGCCCCTCTGGTGCAATAAAAGCGCCATTGTTTGGTTGGATGGCATTTCCCCCATATTTTGCTAACGATGGGAAATATAAGCAGTAGGCCAGATGAGCCGGGGTCTCTCTATCTCAAGGACCAGACCAAGCGTACGTCTCAACCTTATCCTATCCTGTGTATGTTCCTTGCTGGTTGGTGTTGGTGTTGACTCGAATCTCCCACCACAGTAGCCATTGCATCTGTCATCGTCACCAACTCTCGTGGAAATCTTCTCCTGACCATTGCGCCAAATCAATTCCCCTCGACGAGGATAATACCTAGGAGGGAATCGGGGGACGATAGACCCATAGAGTACATCCAAGTCAGTCGAGCCCCTCCTAATCCCCATTTCTTTCTCGCTTCTATTGCCCCGATGAAAAAAAAAAAAAAAAAAAAAAAAAAGAAAGAAAGAAAGAAAGGGAAGAAAACGCTAATACAGGCCGGCTATTGTAGGACCCAGAGTCTCCATCTACTGGATTACCCTCCTTTCTTCTAAAACTGTGTAATGATGATGAGTTAAATTTTCGCTTCACTTTTTTCCTTCGCCAGGGACAGACCAAGCAACCCGCACCTTTGACCACCAACGGCGTGGCGACTTGTCTTCCCGAGGCAATTGATACGGTTCTCACCGGTCTTACATTCGCTCACGCATCCAATCCGAGAGATCTGGATAACCTGGTAACGCGAGAATTCCATGCAAACCCGAATTTACAAAATAACTCCAATGTAAAACACGTGGGGAATTTCTCGACTTCAGGGAGCCCGTCAATCCAATTTGACTGGTCGTGGAAATGGAAGCCTCCTAGACAAGCGGAAGATAGATGTGGCGGTTGGCGCAACTGCTGTAGCTTTCTTGACTACGATCAAAGAACAAATCGTCTCAACACGCTTGCAACATTTTCTTTCTGGGTTCAGAATGTATCTCGGCCTTCGTCAAGCCCTCAAATTCCTTCGCCCCGATTCGACCTGACTGTACCCCCTCGCCATCGGGTGCCTTCCTCTCAATCCGTCCAATCTCGAATAAGCGACACTGAAGCTATCAATGATCTCCTACCCCCTCCAACCCCCCCTGAGTTTGGGGATAACCTTCCGACCCCACATCCTCTGCCAGCCCAGAGCTCTGTAAAGTTAGACGTGACATGTCAGCGGCCAGGGGAGGATATGAGCGCAGTTGAAGATGGGCCTCTATTCCGTGCTACAATGAAGGCCTTGGAACAAAAAACAGGCAATATGCGGGCCAAGATGAAAAAGGTTTTAAAAAAAGCTGAGGCTGCGCATCAAGCCCAAATCGCCTGTAACGACGCTGTTAGCGCCTTTATCACGGCCCTCAATGATGCGTCTCTGTCTAACGCGAATGCCATTCAGCCTGCATTAGAGCATTACTTTGACCGAATCGCCCGAGAAATTCTGAATTACGAGCAACAGAATACCGTACACCTCCAAAAACTCATCATCGACCCTCTCTCTAAGTTATATAACCATGACATCAAACAAGCAGAATCAAAGAAAAAGGACTTCGAAGAAGAGAGTAGGGATTATTATGCCTACGTGGGACGGTATCTTGGCCAGCGGCAAGATTCCCTGAAAGAAAAAAAACGGGCCGAAAGCGATTCAAAATACCAAACAAAAAGAAGGAATTTTGAGTTAAAACGTTTCGACTACTCATCATTCATGCAGGACCTTCATGGTGGACGGAAAGAACAGGAAGTATTATCCCACCTGACAAAGTATGCTGACACACAAGCAAAGAGTTATTTGGCTGCAGCGAAGAAGATTGAGGAGATGATCCCACAACTGCAGGCGCTTATAGATGAAGTATCCGAAGCCGATAAAGAATTCCAGTTTCAGCGTACGGAGAGGGAAGAGAAACGAAGGGCCCTAGAGACGAGCACAAAGAAATATATCGAACCGGGATCCGTACCGACCTCTGGTGTTACCGCTCTGGCACCGGGGAATTCCAACTTTTCTCATCAATCCGACTCCGAACTTGGTCGAGCAGATAGTACAGGCTCACAGCTAAAGGCAGTCGCTACTAGCAATTCAGCGCATTCTTCGTCCTTAAATCCTCCTATTCATATTGAGCCGCCCACAGGATCATTATCTGCACTATCAGGATCAAATCGATTCAAAGGCATTCGGGACTTAGAGGATCGCGATTCTTCCAGTCCGATGCACGATATGCAAGAAGCTCAACATCGAAAGGAGGGGCTGTTGTGGGCGTTATCCCGCCCAGGCTCTCACATAGATCCCAAAGGGATTAACAAACAAGCTTGGCATAAGTAAGATTATCATGTTAACCCACAATTACCCGTCGAACCCCAGTTATTTTGTACAATTTCGGTGTTGATTGGACACCAAAGCTTTGTTTCATAATATGTAAAACGATAACTAATTGCCATGTGGCAGGTTTTGGATCGTCCTTGACCAAGGGAAACTTTCAGAGTACAGCAATTGGAAACAAAAGCTGGATTTGCACATGGAGCCAATCGATCTACGGATGGCATCCGTTCGGGAAGCGCGTAATGCCGAAAGAAGATTCTGCTTTGAGGTTATAACTCCCCAGTACAAGAGAATATATCAGGCGACGTCAGAGGATGACATGAACGCCTGGATTATTGCTATCAACAACGCATTGCAAAGCGCTGTGGAAGGCAGAAGCCTTCCACCTGTTACTCTTCAACAGCCAATAACTGATGGAGCCATTCGTCGCGGTATTGGCTCCGTTCTGGCCGGAAAAGGGTCCCACTCCTCTCAGCAGGCACACTATAATCCTCCTGTTTCCGGCGTGAATCGTCGAACCACAGTTGGCGCCCGACCCTGTTACGTTCGGGGCGATAACAATAATTACGAGGAGAACCCGTCGAAACTTTTACAAACAGTCCGTGACGCTGACCAAGGCAATTGTTGGTGTGCGGATTGCGGGTCGCTGTCTAAAGTTGAATGGGTGTCAATCAATCTTGGGATAGTTCTCTGTATTGAATGCAGTGGGATTCATCGGTCATTGGGCACCCATATCTCAAAGATCCGCTCACTTACCCTTGACATTCATTCATTCTCCAATGACATTGTCGAGATACTCTTACAAGTTGGAAATCGTGTTAGCAATATGGTTTGGGAATCTCGACTGGATCCCTCACTCAAGCCTACGGCTCAATCAACTAGAGAACAACGTTTAAAGTTCATTACGGCAAAGTATAGCGACAGAGCGTATCTTCAGCCTTTATCTGCTACCCTCTCGCGTTACGCTACAGCGGAAGAAACACTTCTGGCTTCTATCAAAAGAAATGACATACAAGGTGTGTTATATGGAATCGCCCTTCGCGCCAATCTCAATGTCACCGACCGGTCTCGGGGTACCCATGCAGTGTTCCTGGCGCTTGCAGCTGCGGATCCTGCCTTTCCCGCTTCGTCAGGGCAGGCAACAGCCATGCCTTCGAGATCTGCCGCGGTACCGTCTTCAGCTGAAAAACATATACCATTTCCCATTGCGGAATTACTTGTACAAAATGGAGCAGAGATTCCATCTGAAATGCCATCCATCCCTTTATCACCCGCAGCTCAGCTATATATAAACCAAAGGACTGCGAAAATAAGCGGAAGCTTTATTGTCCAACCAAGAGCGCTTGCTTCGTCAATGGGGGATCCAGGAACTGACATAACTTGCGCTCTACCCTTGATTCACAATAGTGGCAAGCCGTCGTCCAACGGAGAGAACGTTTCAACGACGTCACCTGCTTCCCACCCACTTACCGGCCTCGATAACAAGGAGAGAGAGAGGTTGCAGAAGCGAGGCAGTGCTGGAGCTCGATTTGCAGGAAAGGTGGCCTCATTGGGATCCGATCGATAGGCCCCGCGAATTCCATTTCCACCTATTGATTGATTCCCGTCCTTGGTTGTCAGGGTTCCACTTAGCTTCTCCGCTTGATGATGATGGAGATTGGAGTCTGGCAGGTGTTCTTTCAACGCGACTAAGCCAGTGTTGTTTCTTCGTTGTATGGGAAATTCGGAGGTGTGAAACCGTTCTTAAAGAGGAATGGTAGTTAGGGGATGTATATATATATATATATATGTCTATATTTACCAGGGGGCGGGCAACTGCGTCAAGAAGGCAACTGTTACTCTACTCGCGTTTCTTTCTTGGCATTTTGCAACCTAATTCCCCAAATGTTCCAATTCAATTTCTTGCTATGGCAACTCCACTTAGTATTGTCGAATAATGCCTCATTGTTACTCTACATTTTTATTTTCTTCTGGGATTGCCGAGATATTTTGGATTATTTTCTATACCTCACTTTTCTACTTGGTCGGAAGTTTCCCTTTTGCATGTTTGATTTTGCATGATACCTTGATGATACTTAATGATAATATGATATGATTATGGCAATGTGGACTTTGGTAGAAGTGTTGTTTGGTAGAAGTGTTGTTCTTTGGCGTTTGGTGCATAAAACAGGTAGGACGTCTGGTTACCTTCTGTCCATGCCTGTTTGGCAGCAGAAAACTTTGACCAGAGGCAGGGGTTTAAGCCCTGAATCCACATGGCCGTGTCATGTATGTACTGTGCATTCAATCCAGAAGAGTAGGTATTTCATCCCTGCCGCCTACACAGCGTCTGTCCAAGCTCCTGACCGCAGTATAGTACATGTACATGTACTTTAAATGCCTCTTACAAGCTGCAGGACCCGATCTACGGTGTGGAATCATCCACAATTCTCCCCGTCCATGTTACAGAGGTTTGGACGTCCAGCGAGCCAGCGCTTTGCTCCGCTGTCCTCGAGTGAACTGCTGTGTGCAGAGTATGCCAGGGTCATATGTAAGTTAGAGGCGGACTTGCGGGTAGCGTCTTGTCCTACAGGCAGAACCAAGATTGACCTACCAGTCAGCTCGCAGATGATCCTTTTGCCACTCACCAGCCACCAGCCATCCCGTGTGCATAAACTTGGATTTCTCTTGGTTCCCTGCTACTTGCCTCCTTGCGCCTGGCTTCGAAAATAAGAATCATAACAGGGGATGTTGCGAACTGGATTCCCTCGCCACTCTCCCGGCACGATTAGCATTGTCCCTTTTGCTCCACATTGCCAGCACTGGAATCATCCCCACTGGAAAAAGAGCCAATAGAGCATTTACCGTACATGTACAGAGAACAGTGCATTATGATTGCATATATTGTCAAGCAGGGTTCGAGCAAGACCCGTTTCAATTCACGGATCCTTCCGAATGTTGCGCAGGGCTATCCTCAGCGGGGAGCAAAAGTCAACAATAATGATAATTTTACGAGTCGACGAGCCTTCGCATGGGTGATTGCAAATTATCCATCCAGAGCTCCAGCTCCGCAGGGTCTAGGCAAGTCAGTGACGCTGCTCATTATGGCCAACGCTCCTTTTTGATCCAAGTTCTCCTGGCAAAATGTTGGGTGGCCGGATCCTTCTATCTGTGGCTTTTCTCCTACATAATCGCTTTGGGGGCAAACAGCCTTTGGTTTCTATCCTTCTTCTACGCATGGTCCCCTCTCCTTAAGCTTTCTCTTCTTGCCTTTTACTCTCAGTCCACTAACTTGTCACAATCCCCGTCATTTTACGAGGGCCACTCGGCTATCTCAATATCTCTGGTCCCTTGCAATAACGCTAGAGCTTTCAACTTTTGGGCCATCTTCAAGAGGCAGACAAAAAATAATTGCCCCTTTCCCCTCACAACTTGTGTACATTTGTACCTCGTCCATAAAACCAGGCATATTTTCGGCAGAAGAGCGGTCCCAGAAGCAGACGTCCGAGGGCTTTGGATGCACCAAGTAAGTGAGTTAATAATGGTTAACTATCCGTCGACGCTCCTCAGAGCCTATCCAAGCGAGAGACCAACCGACTGGAGTTTCTGTTGACGAAAACCGTTTTATTCCACCAGGGCCATAGGGATGCCGCAACCTTCCACTGTTCGGAGTGGAGCGGACAGCGAACGACCTCCTCCCGGGTATATTGCAGTTGGGATGCCGACATCTAACATTGTCCGTTTACCTGTTCAGCACCCTTACTATCATATACAACCAGCATTTACACAATTTTCCGTGCCGTTTCATATTCCAGGACATCCGCATCTCCGGCACGATACGTGGAATTGTCGCCGATATGATTCAACTTTCAATTATCCCGCAATGCCTGGCACCTTAGCTAACGAAACACAATCCTCTACGCAAGCCGTTTTGTATCACACCACTTTACCCTCGATTCCCCAGCCAACATACTATGGAGCACTCTTTCATCAAATACCAAAATTGCAACATTTCCCGCCGCAACCTATGGCCTTTGACAACCAACATGGCCCAATTCGCGTGCACGTACGGAATAACAGCAATATAGAGACTTCCAGCTACCCCCGTATTACTCATGAACAGCCGTACCAAACGCTGACGTCGAGGCCGACAGAATCGTCGACCTCATGTTATACTATTGTCGATGGCTCGGGGCTAACCAATCGTTCTGGAAATGCCCTTGAGACACGTGGAAACGGAGCAGGTCAGTTATGTATCCTGTTTTAATTTATTTGCAGTTTACAGGAATGTGGTTGAAATATCAATCTCACGGTTGAGTGTTGCTTATATTCGATACCCAGGGGCCAATGCACATGTACAACCACCCGTTTTCCTCCCCGAGCCACCGACTCCCAGAGGGCCACCGAGGAAGCCAAAGCAATCCGGGTTCGCATTATGGGTTGGAAATCTCCCATCTCGTGCCAACATTGTTGATCTCAAGGACCATTTTTCTCAGGGTGCTACTAAAGAAATCGAAAGCGTATTTCTGATCTCAAACAGCAAATGTGCGTTTGTGAATTATAGGACAGAGGCAGCCTGCGTCTCAGCAGTGGCAAGATTCCATGATTCAAGGTTCCAGGGCATTAAATTGGTGTGCAGGATGCGTAGGGGCACTTCCGAGCTTAAAAATAGAGTAACATTATCACCACCACTTCCGGCGGCTTCAGGTACTGATAGCAATGAGATTGATGACTCACATGCTGAACTTGTTCCGAACAATTCCTCCAAGAATAGCAGTTTCCAACGCCCAGCTGTGAAGTATTGTGAACGATATTTTATAGTGAAAAGCCTGACTATTGAAGATCTTGAACGCAGCAGGGTGAGTGGTGTGTGGGCCACACAGAGACATAACGAGGCATTTCTGAACCATGCGTATGAGGTGGGAAAACTACTCTACTATCCATATGGAATGAATTGCCACTGCGAAAGCAGTCGGATGCAAATAAGAGTCGTGAATATTGATATTTCCTGCAAACCAAAATTGGTGTTCCTGACTGACTTATTCTTTCATTTTCCTGGGAGCAGACTTCGGAGACTGTATATTTGATATTCTCCGCCAATAAATCAGGAGAATACTTTGGCTATGGCAAAATGGCCTCTCCCATCCCCACTGGCGAACAAAGCATCTCCGACGGAACCCCTCAGAGAATCAGTTCCACGCCATCATCCGAATTTCTGATAGTCACGGCTACGCCGCGCACGGAAACGGCTCCAGCCGGTTCTGTGGTGGACGACCCAGCTCGGGGGACGATATTCTGGGAAATCGATCGCATTGACGAGGTAGGTTTGGGAACGACGGGTGGGTCTGGACAGATAGAGGACGAAAGCACGGCGGACGACAGTCAGTCTTTTGGTAGGCCATTCAATGTGGACTGGTTGTGCTGGCGACGTCTCCCATTCCACCACACAAGAGGTCTCCGGAACCCTTGGAACGCGAATAAGGAGGTGAAAATCGCCAGAGATGGGACGGAGATCGAGCCAGGTGTGGGGAGAAGATTGATTAGACTATTCGACCTCATGGAGTGAAAGGGTGGAAGCGGTTACCTGCTATTATTTAAGTTAGAGAGGGTTTGGAGACTCACGCAGCGCCTAGCGACAATGGGAAACCTATAAAAGGTCAAGCATACATGGTTCTGTCTTTGATTTCGGGGCCGGAAGGCATTTTCAGGCGTTTCTCAAGGGGCGAATATATATATATATATATATATATTGATATTGATAGTATTGATATTTATGAGCGGAAACATAACAGTGCGCTACATACGATAGATGATATTCGAGAAATAGGATATGGGGCATGTCATATATGTATGTGTGTGTGTGTGTGTGTGTGTGTGTGTGTGTGTATATGACTAAATTTGCAGTAGATGCGTTATGGACCTTGCGAGAGTCGAATTTTTTCTACTGTTCATATCTTGGAATATTCCAATCGAACGTACTGGACATAGTACATTTCTACGAAAGGGAGGGAGACGGTAGTGGCATTGCTCTGTAGAGAGCTCTGGATTGGTTCTAATGGTGGTGATGCTGGATTGATCGGTCATCCAGCATCGATGGCGAAAGAAAAGGAGATTTCATGATCTAGCATCCATCATGCTATCTCGTCCTGGAGATCAGCCAGCAAACATCGAGTTGCAAAGTCCAGCAGCACCTGCATCTATCCCGTATATATATACTCCGTATCATATCTCATATCCCATATAATAACTAGGGGTTACCATACATTAATCAAGTGGTATGTACCGTACATGTAATAGGCTGTTTCCGAAGTTACGCCGTTTGCGGCCGCCAGACACGAGCATTCCCCCGGAGTTACCCCGGACGTACCCCGGATTACCCCACAATACGTCACTGGCCACCGGGCGCGGGGCTGCACGGCTCTCCCGTGGGTGTAACGTAATGTAACAATCAACGACTTCCACTTCAACGCCAACTTCTTCGATCTTCAACCTCATCTTCAACTTCATCTTCAACTTCATCTTCTCCAACCTCATCTTCTCCAACCTCATCGCTGTCTCTTCTTCTTCTCTTCTTCTTTCCCCTCCTCGTCGTTCTGCTCCTGCTTCTGCTTCTTCTCCTTCTATTCAATCCTTCTTCACATCAAGTATTCAACTTTGCCTTCTCTGGCCCCCTCGTTTTGTTTTATTCGTGCCTCCTGTAGCCCTCCAAGTTCGGGTTTTCCTTCGGCCATTATTGCTTGCTTGCCAGCTAGGACTTTTCACCCCCCACCCTGGAACCCCTCCTGCAAGCTACCTCGACCCGGCTGGCTCCAGTCGACCACCGTCCGGTGTGCATTGTGCAGTGTCCAGAATCTGCTGTCTGCTGGCTGCTGGGCTGCTGTCTTGACACATCATTCCTTAATCAAGACTGTTGGGGCTTCACAACAGCCCATCTCGTCTCCGTTCCTCCTTGTGATACGATATATTAGAGCGCTTCTTGTATTCCCTCCTCCATGCCCCAACTAGCCATGTAATTGGTCTCTCGGGTGTACTTGGCTCAAACACATACCTCGTATAAGCTTCTGGATCGGCTTCTTTCTCTCTCTCTCTCTCTCTCTCTCTCTCTCTACTTTACTTGTTTGCTTTCTTGCTGTGCTCTTTGTTCATTGTTCTACTGTTGGGAAAAGGGAGAAAGGAAGAAGGAGAGAAAGCCAAACTGCTACTCATCCTCCTCCTCTGTTCCCCAATCAAAAACCAAATAAATTTGACCCAATTTATCGATCGAGAACTTTGTTGTTTGTTTTCCCTGCGCCTGACCGTCTAATCTAACCCATTGTTATCTTCATCTTGGCTGAGCTCTTCTTATTCCTTCTTGTCATGTCCGAAGATCCCTCGAATTCAACCTCGTCCGCCTCTGCCACCCCTTCAGCTCCTTCCGCTCGTCCTCGGGGTCGTCGTGCTTCTATTGCTTCTGGGACTTCCTTTTCAGAGCTTTTTACAAGGCCCGGCAGCTCTGCTGCACCTCCGCAACCCCCGCCAACTGTCTCTATCAATATCCCCGGTTCAATCATGACGTCTGCAAATGCTCAAGCACAGCAGCGCCGCCGCACGTCCATTTCCACGCTGGGTCTCTCTGGGTCTCCTACTCAGCAATCATCCCCTTTTGGTAGTGCTCCAGGCATGCGACGTGGGAGCATCTCAAGCTCTGCTATGTCCGGTTCGCCTACCTGGGAAGACTCTGTGCTCGAGGAGAATGGAAATGACACCCCAATGTCCTCGCCTACCGCTCCATTTACCCGTCGTGTCTCGTTTGGGGCTCAAGCATTCCGAGACCGTGTAGGCAGTGCAAATGCAAACGGTAGATACCCTTCTAGAAATTCTACAGTGGCAGGACGGCGAGCTCCGTCCACCGCGAGTAGCACATCCTCTCCTGCTGCAAGTACGCATAAAACCAATCCTCAGAACAATAGCTCTAACCCCTCTTCTTGGCGCCCTCTAGGCGAAGGCTTTAATTGGCCGGAAGCCCTTCGGACGCGTGCGGAGCGTGCTCCTTCGTTCGGAAGCTTCCCCCCTAGCTCTCCCACTGCGGGCTTCCATGGATCACCGCCCAACCATTCGTCTGCCCCACATTTCAAGCACCACCAACGAGCTGCTTCCATTGCAACTATGGAACAACCTGTTCGCGAGATGCATGACACTCAGCAACAGCCGAAGCCTAAGCAAAAACCAAAACCTGACTATTTCCAGGAGAAGATACTAAGGGGTGACTTTATGGACTAAGGTCTGATTTGCGCTCATTTTCTTCATTTTCTGTTCTTTTTTTTTTTTTTTTTTTTTTTTCCCATCAACGAATAAGCAATCACCCCCCTCTCTAAAGGTTGCATTCTGTTGGCCACCTTGCTTCCTTTACCTCCTGGATTAGGAAATAAAATAAACAAATGGAGACGCGAATCCAAGCAAATGAAAGGGATATCCATTCTTTCGAAAGTCATTGGCAGTTGCATGAAGATTTCAACGAACCAATTATATCAGGGTGCTATTAAAACAACAAATATGCCAGGCCCATTTTATCAGATAAAATGGAACTTCCCCCTAGGGATCGAAGCATTCGTTATCACCATTTTCACAAGTTCAGCCCCAGCTATCTCTGAAGGCATCTATATTTTTATGCGTGTGTGCGTGCTCATTCTGTCGCCCAATTTAAGACCCTGGACATGAGGGCTGGCCAAGCCTACCCCATACATTTTTTTATTCTAGTCTCGACACCGCGGACACGCATGTGGCGAGGCTGTCTCTCGCCACCTTTGCCATTGCATTTTCCTTTCAAGGAATAAATAGTTTTTCTTCTTTCCCCGTTCCCCCCCTCTTTTTTTTTTCAAAATATATACATTCAGCGCCTTCCTCCCGACTCCTTGTTTTCTTTTTTTGTGCTGAGCTGTTTGACAAAGGCAAGACTGAACTACAACTTATTCTGTCTGGAGCGGATTCATGGCGGCGTAGGGGCTTTGTTTATGTAACTTATTTCTTCTCTTTCAATTGATCCTCAGCTTGAATATTATGAAAATACTAAAGTCCTTTTGTTTTTGGCCCTTTCTCTATTCTTATTCTCCCTCTCTAGCTCCCTCTCTTTGCCTCCTCTGCGGTCTGATATTTTATAACCTAAAAGGGAAATGATATAGATATGAATGTAAATTTTTAGCCACGTAGTTTAAAAAGAAAAGGGACTTCAACTCGTCTCCATTCAAACAATCCAATCTGATCACACCGGATATGAAACGAACCCATCATAAAATCAGGTGGGAATTTTGATAAAAATACCAGAGGAGAAACACGCCTGAAAGGGGGAACGTTACAGATTTATTAGGGTTAACTTCAAATGAAGAGAGAAATATATATAAACAAGGCAGAATGAACTGAACAATGTGGGCCCCACTGGGCTTGACATTCTTTTGGCAGCGAAGGCCAATAAAATTAGTAGGCTAGTTAGGCTTTATCGGTTACCAACGAAAGAAATAGGGAGGGGGAACAAGCCGATTGTAGAAATCATTAGTTAAACCCCATCCAATACAGAAGAGACAAATGATTTTCCCTCAATAAGGGATGTTGTTTGTCAGTAACTGGAACTGGTCATACCCCTTCGTCGACATGCTCATGTAGCTCTTCTTCACGAGGTCCCGCATGTAGTCAGCAGCCTCCCGCTCAGTCTTTTCCAGAACAAACCTGTCCCTGAAGTTTTTCAGCGTATCAGGTTTAAAGCAAGGAAGGCCGCTGTCAAGCATCAGGGTGACAATATGGGATAGCTTCGTTGCATATGGCCTGGAGGCAAGGAAGGCCTTGGCGACAAGCGACTCGAACCAACGGTATGACTGTGAATTCGTCGGGTTACTACTACCAAGAGAGATCCCGCCGCCGCCGCTGCCGCCGCCGCCAGTTGACGACGAACCACCCGAGCCGGAATGGGCATTCTGCCCACCCATCACTGCTACCATTTCAGATGTGAGTTTGAAAGGCGCGCGCTCGAATCGGACACCACCTGGGGCGATGTCGAAACAGAAACCAAAGTCGATGTGGATGATATGGCCAGCATCGTCGATCATGATGTTTCCATTATGGCGGTCTTTGAATTGGAGAAGATAGGATATGACCGAGTAGGCGGCCATGCTCTTGACGAAGTTGCTTCTTGCCTCTTGGAAACGGGTAGATTGCTCACCACCATATTTGGAGATAAAGTAATCATACAGGCCATTGACAGCTTCGCGACCCAGCATATCTCGAGAAATAGAGTTAGGGAGCACATCAATTACACCGCAGCCTGGCGCCGTGGCTGTGACGCGATAAGGGTATACAAACACATCCAAGCCAATGCCCATGAAAATGTTCCGAAAAGCCGCTATCATTTGTAGCGCCAGTACGTCCTGGCGGCAATCGTCACCTACTTTAAAGATGGCAGACTGCCAGACCTCGTAGGTTAATTCTGATTCTTGGGTATTAGCAGCCTGCACCACAGAGTCATTGACGCTTTCTCGGCGTTGTGCGTCATCAGATATGACCGTTGGCATCGTAGCAGGATTACCATTGCCATTTTCCTCCACCTTTTTGGTTTTTTTGATCCGGAACGTCGCCATGTAGGGAGCCTTTGCGTGACTTTGTAACGGCTTTCCAGACTTTCGATCAATCCCGATTACCTCACCATCTGGATTGCTCGGAAGATAAACTCCAACTTCTACTTTAATTTTGCGCAATTCCTCCTCGATTTTTTGTTTCTTCTCTGGTTTGCTTCGTTTTATATAAGGGCGCAATTTTCCAGAGATACCCGTGATCTCGTTGAAGAAAGAGAATTCCCTCTCGTAGAAGGCCCGATCCTCCTCGGAGAAATGGTTCATCAATTTATCTAAGAACTGGTCTAGAACCGGCTTGATGGGATCAGGCTGCCGCAAAAATTGAGGAAATTAGCACATCTTTTCCTTCTAATTTCGGGGCAGTGGGCAATCAAAAATGGGAACGGTTCACATACAATCTGGGAATCTTCATCCTTGTACGCATTCGCCTTCATGTTCCAGATAACCTGATGGGCAAAAAGCTGAGATAGCTGTGCGGTCTCAAATATGTAACGCTCAACATATCCTAAAGCATCATATCGCAGGGCTTGAACAAGCTGCGGGATGTAAAAGAAGCTCACGTCCACAGAATGGCTCTCTAGTGATCGCATGGCATATTGCAGGATAAAAGGATGGTTTCTATAGGCTGGTAAGAAATATGTCGCTGCTTCAATAGGGTTTACAGGTGCCCAGAAGAGAAGATATTTGAATTGAAACGACACGTCAGGAGGTAACTCGGAGCCAAGGAGTACATTCAGGCTATCGGGGTCACAGATGGCCTTCTCTGGAAAGTTGAGCAACAGCCAGCGTACGTCGCTTCTGAGCTTTGGTGAAGGAAACCGGTTTGCAAGCTGCAAAGCTAAGCCATGGTTCTCAGCCCATGCCAACCGCATCAACGGCGATATAACCTGGAGATCGTGGTTAGGTGGGACTTGGTCTTGAAAAACAAAAGGGCATTCAATGAGTAATGGAGTGGGAACAGACCTCAGGATCGACCTTATTTCCTGAGCTTGAAGTGTAATGGCGTCTCTCATGCTCCAGGGGGGAAAGCCATACTCTTAGTCGGAATCGCTCGTTGTCGATCAGGAGTTTGACTAATTCTTGCTTGGTTTGGAGGGACTTTCTTGCGCCGGATGACCCTGAAGCTATACGGGCCGTACTCTCTAGGATACACTCAATGTCTTGAAGGAGCTTATCTTCGGCCTTCATCTGCAGCCGGTTACCTCCTAGCGACCACCTTGAAAAGAAAAATGATCAGTCATATTTTCTGAAGAAAAGTTTTTCTTATGTATAAGCACATACCTAGGAGGATGGCTGAACCAACTCAAAGCAGCTGAGAGAATTTGATCCTTCAATTTCCATAAAGCAATCTTGGTTTGAGATGTACAATATCGGAGAACCTTCAAGCCAAACAAAACGATGTGGAAATGAATTTCGCGCGCAAGTGGGTGGCCGGTTGTATTTTGTAGACTAACCAAGGTTGTTCCTACTAGACGGCTAAATATGCGCTGAGTGTGGACGCTACCAAGTCTGGTCGCATTGAAATGGCTTTCGAAGAACTGAAGGATGCGGAAGTGTGGCGATATGATATTTTGCGCCTTCTGTTGACGTTTAAGCACTATGGCTTTATCGGACGGAGAAAACTCGGTTTTGGTCATAAATGGGTCGGTAAATCTAAATGAATGGGAATAATGAAGTTAGAACGGAAAGAAAGAAGAAAAAAAGCAAACGAAAATCTTATTCTCACGCACTTGAAGGTAGGATTGAAAATCCCCAGCTTCCTATGAATGGTCCGCTCCCACGCTTGTGCAACCTCGGTCAGGATTCTCGGCTCTGAATGTGGATTCTCATGGATTGCGCCCAGCCACAGTGAAATTCCCATTTTGATCGACTCCCTTGTAAAAAGCTGGAATGGTATGTTAACAAGGTGTGAGATGATCGATGTTTCCGCTTCTCTAGAGCTACAGATCAACGCAGTAGCCTTGCGAAGGAGATTACGACATGTGTCTAATGCGATAGGTTGGCCCTCGGAAATTCGGGATTCCAACTCGACGAGCATTGCCTCCATACTTTGAATGGTATTCAGGTGGGCTGAGGAAGTCGAGTCGGCTTGGTCAAGCGGAAAAATCCATCCCTGACGGTGTAGACGAGGCGCCTCAGAATATCGATACTCCTGGCGGGTTGTGTACTGGGAAATAAAATCGGACGCTACGGTTACGATCGAGTTGTTGTTGCACTCGATGGAGCCTAAGGAAAGTATCGTTAGTATGTGCATGGCGTAGTCGATAATGAGATAACACGGAATCATTGCTTTTAACTTGCCTAGTCTTTGGTCGCTGGATGGAATGGCGGAACCCATTTCCAACGCAAATGAACGGCCCATAGAGATGTGGCCATATGCACCGTCGTCCTCGTAATCCGAAAGGTAAGTTTGAAGCAGGCCCTTAACATCCAATGGAGCAATATTCATAACGGTCGATACCCATGTTCGTGCCAATCTATAAAACCGAGTGAACGTGTGCCTTCGAAAATCATAGTTATCCGATAACTCGACCTGCACAACGCCCCTCGCGGAAGTGAAGGTAGACTTCCACTCAAATTCGTCGAGTTCCTCGTCCAAGCAGGATGACCACATGATAGTCAATAAATCCAAAAGAACAAAAAGAGATCTCTTTTGGCAAAGCGAAGAAGGGCATTGATTAATTATTTTGCTCGCGGTGGATGTCGCGACCTGTTGGACCTTTTCGATTCGATGACAGCAGGACATGAAGGTGTCTGCTAGCTGAGCAGAAATATAAGAAGCTGAAAATTTTGTGGAAGACCCAGAGAGAGACTTTTCAAGGTAGATTGACACAACTTTATCTGCGATAGCATTCATACAACTACCGACATCGGTACTGTTGAGGGCCGGGTCGAGGAAATAGGTTAGGACTTTTGTGCAGTCGCCTGATGCTGCCCGAAGGCTCTCGATCAGCAGAGTGGCGTTCAAAAAGACTGTCTTGGGATAGCCCAACCGTCTGATATCCTGTTCAAGGTGTGGAAGCTCAGCGGCGAGGTTCTTCCGCTGCTCTGTAGCGTGGTTCTGGGTTGCTCCACGCCTCAGCACAGTGTTTAATTCAATATCACTTTCTAGCAACTCAGTGCGGTTCTCCGCAACTAATGGGGCTGACTGAACCGCAAGAATACGGAGTTCCTGATAATATTGTCGAAAAATTTCCGAACGTAGCGATATGCCATGGACTACAATATTGAACCATAGATCCCGAAGAAGTGAAGGTATATCAAGTTCGCTCGCACCAACGAGAGAATCCCAATTGGATTGGCCCCTGGAGAATAAAATAGCAAGTGGTTTGACCAAAGGGATGATCTCTTCTGCAGATAGCTCCACATCTTTCTGGTGGTCCTTCCCTGTATCAGTCGCGTCGCCTTTATTCACAATACTTTCAAGGAGGTGAATCAGGTACACCCGGTAATGTACCGAGTGTGGATTTGCGTTCTCTGCTAGATGATTTCTCGCCTTTTGGACCTATACTATGAAGTTAGGCTGTTTGAAACACCGTGGTATCAAAGGACGTAGGGGGAATGGATGACATACCGCATCAAGCATGAGGGTATTGACTTGGGAAAGGGCTTCACTGTAGATACGAGAATAAAATTTAAGAAGCACTCGAAACTCTGCCTCGTCACTATGGAGGGCCAGCGCAGCAGTTTCCTCTATGATACAGGCATTGACAACGACGCTTATTTTCCCGATCTTTTGCAACAACATTGACTGGGCCAATGCTACGATTTTACTATCCTTGCAGCTTGTGGAGATCGTGATTATTGCATGCACCACGTTTCGGTAGGTGATTGTTGTTTCAGCATCCTCCTCACAGGTGAGAGATATGACACTGCCGTTTGAGGTGTTTTGGTACGGCGGCGCCAAGCTTCGAGAATGAGAATGAAGAGCTATGCCGTCAGCAGTAAGTTGGTGCGATTTGTCTGCCGTTGGGCCCGAGCTCAGAAAGTTCCCCAAGGTGTACAAAGTACCAATGATGGTGTCCTGTGAGAGGAGGCGAAGGGTCGTAGCCAGGGAGCGCGCAGCTGTCGCTACAGTGGCGCCGCTCTGTCCGTTATGCACGATGAATTTGAGAAAACAGCGGGTAGTATTTGAAGCCATGTTAGGACATAGCCGTGTTAAGACTGCCAGGGATTTGAGCACTACTCCTGCGAGCTCCCCATCGCCCATCTGGTCGAAATTGAGCAGCGTGTCTTCTAACCATGAATAAAGAAGCTCAGGATCGGCCGAGTCTTCATCAAGAATGGCGCAATTGAGGAAGCTGACCAGGGCAAACGATTTCACGGAGAAGGCTAGCCGTTGCTGCCATGCCGAGCCAAGCTGTAGATAATCAGATCCATCCTCAAGTTGCTGGATCTGCTCAGCGATTATTTCTGCCAATGGACCGACGAGTAGGGATTGGTCGTCTCGGTGCTGTCTGGTTATCTCGAGACTGCTGAGGTATTGATCCAGGAGGGCGCTTTCAGAAATACTCCGGCCATCAGCACCAGCAGGCGAGGTAGAAGCCTTAATAAATCGCATAAACCCTTGTTGCAGAAGCATTGCGCCAAGTGGGCGCCCTCCCGACGCATAGCGTCGAGCATATCGCCGCCAATCAAGGAGGATGCGATCGGACGATTCAGAGCTACGGAGCATTGACGACACGGTCTCAACCGTTATCAAAAACTGCTCAGAAAGAATCAACCGCAGCTGATTGACGATCTTGAGTCTTTCCTTTGGTTGCCAAAAGCTAGCATGGACAGAGGCAGCTTCCAGGAACCCCATAAGGGACACGGTAATGGATGCCACATTCACAGCAGCCTGGAAATCTCCCAGCTCTCTTTCGCCATTCGCGCGGTTCTGCAAAGCGGGGAGGGATTTGGTGGCATGGATGCAATTTGCGAGATAGGACATCACGCTCTGGAGGACATCGTCGCGGTGGCGGGGAAATCGAGAGCCAAGCGATAAGAGGGAGATTGTCAGATTGTATGTCAAGGCTTCCCATGGAGACGGTTTAATGCTGTAGAGGAACGGAGATGCGTGAAGTAGCAGGAGGTGTGAATCGGGGAGGTATGCAGCCAGCTGGGAGATCAATTTCGCGGCAGGTTTTGGGGGGAACGTCTTGGAGGCTGCTCGACAAAGCGCCAAAAGCGCATCCAATTCCCGAATGGTCTTGTCATATGACCAGGTTAGATAGAGTCTTCCACATCACATATAGACAGAAGAATCATCCATAATATACATAACCGAACGGAAAGCGGGATAAAGCGGGCATACCAACGGCGAAGTGGGCGAGGGCCGGCTCCTGGAAACACCATCGAGATATCCACTAGAGAGCAACTTTGGACGATTACAGGCGTCCCCCAGCCGGCCGACATCTGATACGATGTCACCGTCATTCCCCGGGAAGCTAGTGGCCAACTCCGCAAGCTTGTCGAAGGCCGCGCGCCTGAGATAGGAGGGTAGAGACGGGGGCGACCTAGGAGTGGCCCAAGGTCAACGGGCAATTCTGGGGGTGGTGGGAACCAGCCGAGTTGGAAGGGATAGACATACATGCTTAAAGGGAGACCTGCTGAAGAGCCCGCAGGAGACTAGCACCGGAGTGGAGAGAGCATTGGACGGTGGATGTGTGGATGTGTGGTTGTGCACCAGAGGGAGAGAGGTCGGACAGAGAGGTGTTGGGGGTTGATATCAAGACATGTAAGATAGATACAGTATGTAGTACATGTACAGTACATGCACATACATACATACATACATACATACATACATACATACATACATACATACATACATACATACATACATATTCAGGCGGTACTCGGTACTTCAGTCATACATTACAAGTTGCAAGGGAGCTCCACCACAGAGCGCTAAGGCTGCGAAGTACAGAGTACTTCTCCGCGATGTAGTCCGCCTGCAGCTCATTTGATTATTTGGGCCATCTTTGGCTAAATATATTGATCATTATCCACTATTTGGCCATTTATTTCCAAGGTTATAATGAAGTTGGCGAACTCACTTCTAAGCCGTTAGGTATGTACTGTAAATAACAATCCCCCAGGAACTGAAACTAAAAATACGCATGCTAGAAACTCAAAAGCACGCTGGAACAGTTCGAACGACCAACATTTATTTACTTATTTTTAGTGGAGCAGTTCGCAGCCTCCAGCCTCCAACCTCTTCTACTCTCGTCCCAGTCTCGCTGATTGGACTGTCCGATGGGCCCACGCAAGGCTGACCTGCATCCTGGGCGCTGGGGGAAGACTTTTGTCTGGAGGATTAGAGGTATTTTATCACGATCCTTTCTTCTTCCCGCGAGCGAACGACCTCGATCCAGCCTCTGTCTGACTTCCTCCGCACAGCCTTCAGTTAACTCGGTGGATTCTGAGTGAACCAAGTGAACCAGACAGTGGGAAAAGGAGAAAAGAAAAAGAAAACGAAAAGGAAAAAGAACATAATAGTCTCCATTGTCGTCTATTTCTACTTTTCTTTTTGCTTTCCTCGGCGTCGCGCTGGCTACGACATTTAATCCGCATTTTAACCGTCCCCAGGCGACTAAATATGGCCCCAAAGAAGGAAAAAAGTCATCTGAAACGAGGCCGGGTGAGATATATATATATATATACCCTTGTGGACTCGAATCATAAATCCTATTCTTATTCTTCATTGTTCTTCCTTTTTTTCTTCTTCCTTGCTGTGACCATATCATCGACTAATCTTTTGCGTTAATTATATCCTGGCTCTTTTATATCTAGCCCAGTGCGGGAAACCAAGCACTTCAAGAGGCGAAAAAACCACGACGCTCAGAGCGGATATCGTCTCAATCCCAATCCCAATCCCAATCCACCAACTTCAACAACGTGTATCTGCCCTCCCCGCTCACCCACCAAGAGTCCACGGCTACCGAGCTGCAGAACGAAACGACAGTGGCCCCGTTCGAAGGCCGTCGCAGCCAATTCCGTCATCACACCCCGGTCGCTGAGCTGCCCTTCTCATCCCCTCCGGGTGATACTCAAGCCCTCTCCCAATTTGTTTACCCCCCAAGAGCTCTTGCAGATGAAGTGGACGACGAGGCCGCCGAGGGGATCTGGGGCTACCTTATTCCTCTCGATGACAAGTTCGGAGACCCATTGGTTTTGAAAAAAAGAGACCCTTGCGCTTCGCCTGCCGGGCGACAAGCAAATCGCAGAAATGGAACCTCAAGATCAAAACGAGGCAAATCCAAATTAGAAACCCCTGCTTCCCAAGATCATACCGGTGGCTATCTCATCGGCCGCCATTCGGAATGCGGTATGTGCTTGCCAATGGGAATGTGGTAGTCGCTACCGCCTCCAACTTGTCATCGCGATCTTGATATTATGGCAACGCCCTGCTGATTGATTTTCCTCTTGTTGTAGATTTCGTCCTTGATATACCCACCATATCAAATCGGCATTGTTTGATATATAACGAAAACAAACGAGGTGATTCCGTTGCCGTGCTGGAAGACCTGTCCAGCAACGGGACATTTATCAACGAGGCAATCGTGGGGCGCAATAAACGCCGCGAGCTAGAGGATGGAGACGAAGTAACCGTGCTGGATGAAGCGCGTTTTGTCTTTCGCTATCCGAAAATAAGAGACACTAACAAATTCCGACAGCAATATCGCATCCTGCAACAGCTAGGGAAGGGCCATTTTGCCTCTGTATACCTGTGTGTAGAGAGGTCGACTGGTGACAAATATGCAGTGAAGCGTTTTGAGAGACGCCCGGGAGACTCACAGCGAGCCGACAATGATGGTCTAAAGCAGGAAATTGCGGTGCTCATGAGCGTGAATCACCCGAACGTACTCTGTCTGAAGGACACCTTCGACGAGAGCGATGGTGTCTACTTAGTCCTCGAACTTGCCCCCGAAGGCGAGCTATTCAATTGGATTGTTTCGAATCAAAAACTTACGGAAAATGAAGCCCGAAAGGTTTTCACTCAATTGTTTAAGGGTCTCAAATATCTTGTACGGTTGATAGTTTCCTACCCTCGTCATACCCTTTTTCGTGCTAACCGTTTTTTCTTTTCTTTTTCACCTTTGGTCTAGCATGAACGGAACATTGTCCACCGGGACATTAAGCCGGAGAATATCCTGTTGGTGGATGATAAGCTTACCGTGAAGCTGGCTGATTTTGGCCTTGCTAAAATAATAGGGGAGGATTCTTTCACGACGACTTTGTAGGTTTATATATTCCAGTTGTCCCAGCGAGACAGCCGATAATAATGAACAAACCACAAACCTGAAAATTGCTAACGATAGTCCCGAACAGATGTGGCACACCCAGCTGTCAGTTCTGAAATTATTATTCCTACACCCGGCTTGACCCTTCCTTCCCCCGCCCCCTACCTTGCAAACCAGTACTAACCCCAAAGCAGATGTTGCTCCTGAAATTCTCGAAGAAAATCCGCGCCATCGGAAATACAGCCGGGCAGTGGACATCTGGTCTCTTGGCGTGGTGTTATACATCTGCCTCTGCGGCTTCCCGCCGTTCTCCGACGAACTCTACACGCGCGAAAACCCCTACACGCTGGCTCAGCAAATCAAGTTGGGCCGCTTCGACTATCCATCTCCCTACTGGGATTCAGTCGAGGACCCAGCACTCGATCTCATCGACCGAATGCTCACTGTTGACTTCAACAAGCGCATCACCATCGACGAGTGCCTGGAGCATCCGTGGTTGACGGGGCGCGGCAAGTACCCGAGCATCAACGACAGCACAGACGGCCTGACGGGTGCAATGGGCCAGCTTGATTTCTCGAAGCGTAAAATGGCGCGCGAACGCACTTTGATAAGTAGCATCAATATTCTACCATCGAGCCAGGTTGTTGGCGATCTAGCAACCGGAGGACATGGGTATAGACCGGTGAGGGTATTCGACAGGAACGAAGCTAGCAGACGAATGCACCATGCGCCGAGGGGGGGTGGTGGTGGTGGTGGTGGTGGGCGAGTGCGGCAGGAACCCACACCCGCGGCAAATAGGGATCCAGCCCGCTTCATGAATTTGGGTGGTCGTGGAGATCCGACATTATACAGCGATGATCAGGACGAGAGGTACACCCGGGGAAGACGGAGGTGAAGGGGACATTCCTTTTATTTCTTCTCCCTTTTCCTTTCCCTTTTCCTTTCCCTTTCTTTGTCTAGTACGAGGGGTTCATATATGTCAGCTCCGTACAGCACCTGTTGCTGTGGATACATTCCGGGTTCTGTCCTGTTTGTTTCTCTTAGTTTGGTTGAGACAGGATAGGATATCATTTTACTTCAGTTATGTATATCGATAATATACGAGGCTCTCTACATATATACGGTTGGCCACCTCTGCCATCCAGATATTGCGATTGTTTTCTTCGGTTTTTCTTTTCCAGGTGGCGTGATCGTATATCTGCTGTGTCACAAGCAATACGTACAATACGGAACTAGTAATATTGGAAGGCTGGGCAGGGGTAAGGTTGCATGCTGCCATTCGGTATTACAGGGTCTTGGAACCATTCTGTAATGTACAGTACATGTACAGATCCGTACTGTACTGCTATTCCCAGCATTGCACCGTACCGTAACTGCGTACCGAGTCCGAATACAGGTATTGGACCGCTGTATGATACTTACCACGATACGCAGAAATGCTGACTCAACTTCCGGCAATCGGGTTAAAAATCAATTTGAGCTTCATCTTCATCTCCCCTGAACGATTCTCCTCGACTGTGCTTGTCGAATCCCCCACAACTCTCAGCAGTCGATTCCTCTGCGCCGCTGATATCGCCATGGGGCTCCTTGCCGATGTTGTCGCTCGTGTCTGTGCCCACTGCTCTACCCTGTCTCTCTGGGCGCTTCTGCTCGCCGGTTCCGCTTCTTTTATCGTCCTCTCCGTGATCATAAACGTCCTGCACCAACTTCTCTGGAAAAACCCCAATGAGCCCCCCGTTGTCTTCCACTGGTTCCCAATCATCGGAAGCACCATCTCCTATGGAATTGACCCGTACAAGTTCTTCCTGAACTGCAGGGAAAAGGTTCGTTCCCCTCCCGATCGACGTTACCCACACAACCACAAACATGGTTTGGGGATGTTGAATTCTCTCTCTCTCTCTAACGCGTTGCTTCGGTTTCCACTGTTTCCCTCTTATATAGTATGGCGACATCTTTACATTCGTCCTTCTTGGGAAAAAGACTACCGTGTTTCTTGGAACAAAAGGCAACGATTTCATCCTGAACGGCAAGCTCAAGGATGTTTGCGCCGAGGAGGTCTACTCGCCACTCACCACGCCCGTTTTTGGCAGACATGTCGTCTACGATTGTCCAAACTCGAAGCTGATGGAGCAAAAGAAGGTACTACTGGCTGGGGAAATAATAATACCCGCTTAGGAAAATGCTTTACTGATCGTTGATTACCATACCATAGTTTGTCAAATACGGGCTAACCTCGGAATCATTACGGTCATACGTTACTTTAATCACGGACGAATTCAACCAATACATAAAAACATCACCTGCATTTCAGGGCGACAAGGGAGTTCTCGATGTGTGCAAGAGCATTTCTGAGATTACCATATATACCGCCTCCCGCTCGTTGCAAGGAAAAGAAGTGAGAAGCAAGTTCGACTCTAGTTTTGCCCAGCTCTATCACGATTTGGATATGGGGTTTAGCCCGATCAACTTCATGCTCCCCTGGGCCCCACTACCCCATAACCGTAAGCGCGACGCCGCCCAGCAAAAAATGACGAAAATCTACACGGACATCATCCGTCAGCGACGGGAAGCCGGCGGCAAAAAGGATTCAGAAGATATGGTCTGGAATTTGATGTCCTGTGTCTACAAGGATGGAACTCCGCTCCCAGACGTCGAGATTGCCCACATGATGATCGCCTTGTTAATGGCCGGCCAGCACTCATCCTCCTCGACCCTCTCATGGATCATTCTCCGGCTCGCATCTTGCCCACACATTATTGAGGAGCTGTATGAGGAGCAGAAACAGGTGCTTGGGGAAGACCTCCCACCTCTGACCTATGAAACGCTTCAGAAACTCAACCTCAACTCTCACGTTATCAGAGAGACCCTCCGCATTCATGCTCCAATTCACTCCATTCTCCGCGCCGTCAAGTCTCCAATGCCTGTTGACGGAACACGCTATACAATCCCCACCACTCACAACCTGCTCGCAGCACCCGGCGTAACATCACGATTACCCGAGCACTTCCCCAATCCGATGACCTGGGACCCTCATCGCTGGGAAAATCCTGCAATGGCACAGGAGGAAGATCAATCCGGCGAAAAGCTTGACTACGGCTACGGCTTGGTCAGCAAGGGCGCCAACAGCCCTTACCTACCCTTTGGCTCCGGGCGACATCGGTGCATCGGTGAACAATTCGCATATGTACAGCTAGGAACTCTCCTAGCTGCGATCGTCAGGCAGCTAAAATTGAAGAAACTCGACGGTGAGACAGGAGTGCCAGCTACAGATTACTCGGTAAGACCACCACGAGATCCCTTTTTCTGGCCAGATGTTTCCCGTTGTTTGACTTTTGGAAGATTGCGATGCTAACATATCTGGCTAGTCACTTTTTTCAAAGCCTCTAGGAAAACCGCTTGTCGCATGGGAGAGGAGAAATCCCACCCAAAAATAAACCATACCGTTCATATTTTCCCGGCCTGCGTTTGGGCCATGTACTACGCACAAGGGAATTTTGTGTTAAAACTATTTTGATCTTATTTTTGACTTTCTCGTCTCCTTGTCCCGCAATTTCTCACCTTAGAAGAGGATATTATATTTTTTTTTTTATTCTCGCACTGTAAAGGTCCAAACGGCCCTCACACTTTGCGCTTTTTCTTCATCTGTATGTTTATATGCATCTACGTAATAGTAATAATCGAGTTGTGGAACTGTTTACATTATATATATATATATTTATCTGCTGTATCCCTTTAACATTTTGAGTTTTCTTGTATTCGTGGGTTCGTTTGCTTTCCTTCCCTTTGCATCTCCTGGTACCAAGAGCTTCCCACTGTATATTAAGACAAGAGAAAAAACAAAAAAAAAACAAAAAAAAAAGGAAATCCGTAGATAAATCCCAAACCATAAATACAAAATCTAAGAGAACTCTCCCTAAACGTAACATATTAAAGGAAAAGAACAAGCGACTTAATGTACATATCCGCTCCCAAAAAAGAAAAGCACAAGGCAAAAAAATATTACACGGCGGCCTTTTTCCTCTCCTCGCTCCTTTTCTTCGCCCTTACCTCCGCCTGCCTCCTCTCGCCCCCGTCAATCTTCCGTCCCTGCTTATCCTCCCACATGCCCTCCTGCACCTTTATGATTCCCGCCATTCCATTTGACCCTTTTATCAACTTCAGGTATGGCGCCCTTAGCACGTTGCCACGCACCAGGGAGACTTTCGTATATTTCTTGAGCGGCTGCGGTACCTCTGTCGGCTGCGACTCACTAGGCGGCAGGTTCACCACTGCCCATTTCATGCCAGGAGACAGCGTGGCAGTGCCTGTGACTGTGAAGGGGGGGATTTCACGCTTGCCTAGGCCACCATCCGTGGCCGTGGGTGTGCTATTTTTCCCCGCCGTCCTCTTCAGAACTGTATCCCTGGGCACCTCAACCACCCTCAGCTGACCCACGCCATCAACGACATGTTCCAAATCGCCACCAACCCCATACTCGCCGCGTTGAAACTTCTGGCGCCAACGGAGCAGATAGCGGCGAAGGCGGGCTGGTTCGATGCCCCGGTCCTTCAAGTCTGCGGAGGAGAGGGTGAATAGCTCGTCCCAGGACGCGAATTTTGGGGCAAAGCGAGACATGTTGCGGCCGATTAGGGATAGGAAGGTTTGAGTATCCGGGACGAAGGGGGTTGGCGGGGGAACGCGGAGCTGGGAGCTTCTATGGAGCCGGCGGAGGAATTGGTGAGGGGGGGAGAAGAAAGAGAAATGCCAACGGGACGTATGGAAGGTGGCTAGGAGGCGGGGAGAGCAAGGCTTGAGTGGGATGGTTCGGGCCGCCATGGTGAATATTGGTTGCGATGGTCGACGGGGGGCCCAAAAACGGTATGGGAGGGCGTTCCGCGGGGAGTCCAATTGGGGATGCTCTCGGTCACCTATGAGAGGGAGGATATGCCGAAGCGCATACAGTGCCGTGTGGGCGTTTTGTCAGCGCAGAACAGCGATGCGCGATGTGCAGCATGTCGCATCGGGTCTCCAGCAACAATCGTTAGAGAGAGAGAGTATTTTTCAGTCGCAGCTGGG
Source organism: Histoplasma ohiense (assembly GCA_017607445.1). Classification (NCBI taxonomy): domain Eukaryota; kingdom Fungi; phylum Ascomycota; class Eurotiomycetes; order Onygenales; family Ajellomycetaceae; genus Histoplasma; species Histoplasma ohiense. Next base: position 4,543,662 of record JAEVHH010000005.1, on the reverse strand, counting down.
CAATTGGGTCGGAGCCGGAACAACGATTGTCCGTGGTCAAACTGCACATTATGTCATCCGCCTCCACGACTTCCCGTCTTCAACTACTTTTTGACCTTCGACCTTCGACTCTCTGTATACTGCACTGCGTACTCTGGATGCGCTGTATAGCCCTTATCAGACATGGCCGTGTGGAGCGAGGCATAGACACGGCATGTCGCCACGATCACTGGTGCCTGGCCCCATATCCTGGCTGCATTGCCGCGCTTTGCTGACCCTGTTTGATTTACCCAACATACGCTGCCCAACTTCACCCACCCGCAATGGCGGTGTCGCCTGTGGTTACACGTTCGCCCTCCGGAACCGATTCAGCTGCGGGCGGGACAGCTACCCATGCCAAAATACTTGCCATGCGCAACTCTGGCCGGGTGGAACAGCGTCCCGCCTCGCAACCAACGCCTGCCTCTGAACTTGGGGGTTCTCTGGCTGTGATACCAGAACCAGCCGAACAATTAAATGCAGCTATAAGCCGTAAATATATTAAGGGTAAGTTTTGTCTCCCTTGTATATATATATATCTCCTACTGGGTTCTTTCATTCTACCCTTTTAGTTCCCAGAACGTAGAGCCCACACGCTTGCTTGTCGCTGACACTGGCACAGATAAAAAGCTTGGAGAAGGTACATATGCCATCGTGTATCTCGGGCACCTGCGACATGACCCCGCTTCACTCGTTGCCATCAAAAAAATAAAAGTCAATCCGGAATACAAAGATGGGTTGTCCGTGGACGCCATTCGGGAGGTGAAATATCTCCAGGAATTATCACATCCCAATATCATAGCGCTTCATGACGTCTTCTCTTCTAAGGACCAGAACCTCAATCTTGTCCTTGAATTCCTGCCTTTAGGAGATCTGGAAATGCTTATCAAAGATAGGAATATCCAGTATGGCGCGGCAGACGTTAAAGCGTGGATGGGAATGCTGGCTCGAGGCGTCTGGTTCTGTCACGAAAACTTTGTTCTGCATCGTGACATCAAGCCCAACAATCTCCTCATCGCCTCCGATGGTGAAGTGAAGCTGGCCGATTTCGGTCTGGCACGGTCATTTGCGGACCCGTATTTGAACATGACTCATCAAGTCATCACTCGCTGGTACCGGCCCCTTGAGCTGCTGTACGGCGCGAGACAATATTCCGGTGCAGTGGACATCTGGTCGATGGGCATGGTCTTTGCCGAACTCCTCCTGCGCGTCCCTTTTGCAGCGGGACACACCGACATGGACCAGATATCCAAAATCATTGACGCCTTCGGAACCCCAACCGAGGAAAACTGGCCGGGCGTGACCAGACTTCCAAACTTCGTACCCATTCAAGAAAACCAGATCACCCCCTTACAGGGTCGTGATTTTTTCATCCGACAGTTCCCTACAGCCGGACCGTTAGGTGCTGACCTGCTCGCATCGATGTTGAAATTGGATCCGCGAAAACGCAGCACCGCACGGCAAGTGCTGCAGCATGCATGGTGGGTGGCCGAGCCGCGACCAACGCGAAATGAGGACTTGCCGCGAAAAGCCGGCGGTGCGAAGAAGATGGGCGATGACCTGGTTCGGCGGGGTGGGGAGATTGACGAGACTCGATTCAAGGACGTGGCACGGCAATTGGATTTTAATGCAATGAGATAGCTAATGTCACCTTACTTACTCAAGGGGGGTTGTTTACTATTCTCTAGTACTAGTAGTATTGAATCGCGGACGACATGCGACATGCTTTTCGTCCGATACGACTCGTAATACGACAAATCCTGGTGAAGCGGCTGGTTTTACTAAAGATTGGTTGGTTGAAACATGGTTCATTCACAAACGGCAACCCATCATTTAAAGGCCCGACTTCCAACGGAATAATCAATGGCCCTTCGTCATGGGTCAGCTGAATTTTGAGCGGCCCTTTTTGGGACGACCATTCTCCTACCTCACGGGTCAGCTACAGTACCAAAGGAAGCGCCACCACTTTGGCTCTGTTGCGACTTTGCTATTAGGATATTGAAATCAAGAGACAATTCTGGGATTGATTCCCCCGCTCAATACAACAAATTGGAATTCGCTGGCGCGCCACAGGGATATTTGCAGAACGCACTAAGCCAGACATACGCAGCAACCGTATAGACAAACATGGCGAGCGGTTCTAGAGCTTGACAAGCTGCAGTGCAGCTCAAGCACTGCAACCAGTGAGGCGCCTGGCGACAAATGAAATGTTTCCCGTTTGGTGATTTCCTGAAAATAGAATAGATGAATAGCATTTTGGGTTTTTTTTTTTTTTCTCTCCCTCCTTCCAGCGGCGCAGTGTATTTGGGCGAGAATACTCTCCTCCCGCTCAACCTCCACGCGACGGTCCATACACACTGCCATACATACACATATTTACACACGTAGTACAGTTCAACCACTGCGTAGATGCTGCATTAGCTAGCCGGGCGTGCTGATGCTGACTGGTTTCTTCTTTCTTCTCCTTTCCCGATGACGAGTTTGAATCAAGCTTTGTACTTAAATATTTTAGCGAACGGTGGCGCCGTCGTGGAACGCAGCCGCAGCAAGCCAGCTGGGGAGATTGATCCCTGAGACGATTCCTGGCTGATTTCTGCTATCCAGAGTCAAATCTCTGGCAACTTGACGCTGGAGGATATCATCCATCCTCTTCCGTCCTCCTTCTTCCTTCTTCCTCTTTCCCTCCCCCCAAGGTATAGAGAGAGTCGTCGTCGTCGTCGTCGTCGTCGTCGTCGTCTGCTATTCACACCCCAGCCCCAGAGCTAACCGTATACTCTTTTCCCCCCGTCAAGCCCCAAATGGCCACCGCCGACTCCGCGTCCAACCTGAATTTGAATTCGAGCGCGAACTCAACCTCTCCGCAAGAGCAGCAGCCTGCCGGTGGTTTTGATAGCACTCCCGTCCCCCCCGCGCCTCCGGGCTTCACCCTCAAATTCACCTTTCACCGCGCGTCCAACCTCCCGATTGCTGATATCCGGACCTTATCAGCCGACCCTTTCGTCCTCGCCCATCTGACTTCCGACCTTCCTCGCCGCAACAAGCAGGACCCCGATCTCGTATTCCGAACGCGCACGATTCCAAAGAACGTCGAGCCTGTTTGGGATTCCCACTGGATTGTTGCCAATGTCCCTAGCTCCGGTTTCGAGCTGAAATGCCGCATATACGATGAGGACCCCGTCAATAGCGATGACAAGCTCGGGAATGTCAAGATATCCGTCCAGTCCCTCAGCGAATCTTGGCCCGGGATCATTGAACAGCCCTACAAGGTGCAGAAGCGGACGGCCAACAAGCGGGCCTACTTTGTACGGTCTTTGAGCGTGGTCTGCTTGAGGAACAAACACTTGCATGCAACTCTGTACCTCAGCGTCCAATGTCTAGGCAGGACTCCGGGCGACGAAGGTGGCAGAATGTATACTGTTGGCCCCAACTACTGGAGCAAGCACTTTTCGCCCTTGATTGGGAGGCTTGCTGGTACAATGGATTATGACCCCTCTGAGAATGGCGAGAAGCCGGTCAGCAGGTATAAGTACGTGTTTCCCTCATCCGGCCCGCTTCCATACTGGTATCCTGGTATCCTTCGTTTCGCAAGCGGCTTATACCATAGTTACTGTCGTCCCACAGTTTCCAGGCTATCCAGATGCAGTTGAAAGGCCCGGTACCCGCGTCCCTGTACCATCGATACGTTGAATTCAGACCCTTCGTCAAAGGCATGTTCACCGCGCAAAGCCTTCGCGGCCGCATTCTTAACCACGCGCTTCATCAACAGCACGTCCGGATCTACAATTTCGATAGGTCCACCGTCTACGGCGTATTTCCCGCCCCATCACTCCAGTTCACGCAGCAGTTTCTCGAATTCGTCCACTACGACATAGGCGGGAGAGTGTTCACCTACGTGATTACGCTGGATGGCCAGTGGCGCTTTACTGAAACGGGCAGGGAATTCGGCATCAACATGCTCAGCAAACACACCATGCACAGCGACGTTTCGATCTACATCGCCTATTCTGGGGAATTCTTTGTTCGACGGCGGCCGCATCATTCTCAGAAACGGCGCAGCATATCTCCTCGTCCGGAGTCGCAGGATGGCGATTGCATGCACAGCGAGATATCGCCAGCCCATAACCCTGCTCCCCTGCACACATCGACCGACCCCGCTGCCTACGAACTTGTGATTGACAATGAAAGTGGCACATATCGCCCCAATCCCAAACTCCTCCCCGAATTGAGAGAGTTCCTATCCATGAACCTCCCTGGTTTACAGGTGACCACGTATGACTGCCAGGGAGACTCGAAGGTGTTGGAAAAGCTCAAGGAGGAACAGCGAGCGCGTAAAAGAAGAAACGGGCGGCAAATGACCTATCTCCAACGCTCGAGCTCGTTCTCGTCGATTTCGTCTTCCGACGAAGAAGACCTGGATGAATATTTTCGGCAGTCCTCCGGTGGTACTGCTGCTGCGCCGGCCACGGGTTTGGAGCGCCTGCGGCGGATGGCAAAGCTCAAAGCACAATTGATGAACTGGGCAGAAACGGGACAGGAAAGAAAAACGGGAGCAGCAGCAGCAGCAGCAGCAGCAGGCCATTGATAGAACTATGCATTTATGTTACGAAGTAATCAATAATCTTGGGTTCAAGTTGAACGTTGGTTAGAAATGGAAACCAAATGATAGGGTCTAGCTCCTTTTCTATCATCTTTACATGACATTTTAATTATATTATTCTTATACAGATGTAAATGTACTGTACACTAATCTTTTCTCAGTTATTGAGAAGAATAATCTAGTTGATAGTTATACATACTCTGGTAAGTAGCTAATCTTCTGACCACGCTCAACTAGATGCCCAAGGTATTTAACTAACTTCTTGACGAACTCCGCTGCGATCCCCAAAAGCAGGCTATCGTGAAACTTCAGACCACGCGGGCTGCCGTCTGTGCCACCAGGCTGGTCTCAGTCGGAACATTCCATCTCCTATTCGATCAAAAGTCCGCAGGGACATTCTCCGGCCAGCTCTTGGAGTGCCCTTGTCGCGAATCCACCTGTTTCCAGCGCGTCCAATGGCCATCACAGCTCCCACAGAGATAGGCGAAGTGCTTTCTGTGACCACACGGAATGAATCGGTGTCTCGCAAAAGAAAAGCCACTCCATCCCCAGAGCTTTCGTCGCCTAGAAAATGCTTGACATTGTCTCCCTCTGGCGCTGTCGCGTCAGGGAGCACAGTCATCCGCCTGGGTGATGTCCCGCTCTTTCGCATCATCGAGGCGTCTTTTCCCATCAGGCGAGGCTATAATCGGTGCGATCCCATATCAACGTTTCGGTTTACTCCCACATCATGTAGTAGCTGCTAATCGTTGTTCTTCTTTAGACAAACAATTGATCGCCTGCTGAGACGATGCACGCCCAGCCTATTTAATTCGCCGGGGGCTTCGACCCCAGCCTGCCTAGTCCCCCCTTGCCGCCGCATCGTTCTTCCATTCAAATCTCCGCCAGAATCGCGTCTTTGGCGAGAATTCTAAACTACTATTCCACCTTTTTCCCCGAAACCAAGGCGGTGTCGTTTGATGGCTATTTCTTGGTGTTTTGGCTGGGCACCCTGCCGCCAAAGCCCTGGCCTACTACGATTGCTGGTGTCCATCCAAATGACGAAGGTCCAACTCCGCCAATCAAACGCATGAGCAAATCTCGTCTTCGCGTCGCTGCTGAAATTGACGCCACAAACCTTCAGCCGGATAGAATTGACGGCGCATTCCAGCTAGTCTTTGACTTCTTCTCGAAATCTGAAATTTCCATTACGGAACTTCAGTACTGGAAACATTTCTTCGTCATTGTTTTGGAGAACGAGGCTTCCTATCTCGCTGAAATCCCCTCTGCGATAGGACGCTGTAGTTGTTTCTACCTGTTCGAAAAGGAGATGGGACGTCCAAATCCGGATGAATATCCGGACCGCTGGATCCGTGATCCGACTGGCGAAACTGTCGACAACGGTGAGTATGAGTCTATGACATGCTTCGTCCCGGTGTAATGTTGAGCTCTGGAAGACATCCTACCACCCGCCTTGAATATCACACCACCTCCGGTGTCCTTGTTGAAGATTGCCTAGGTGAACAGTGAACAGTATATATATGACCGTCTCCTCCTCCCATGGTTTTCCAAATGGTGGTAGGGTTTTCCATCCGTTCGCGGGGGCAAAAGACATTGGACAGATTATCATGGAACTCTCGCATACAGACATCGCCCTTGTTAAAAAAACTACACGACGGGGTCAACTTTGAAAATGAAACTTTCGAGAGTCCGCTTAGCGGAGCAACACCTACCCGGTTGAAGGAGTTTGTCCCAGCCAACAACACTCAAATCGGCTCCGAAATCTACATGAACCAACCCATACCTTGGTTACTCAGGAGGTACAGGATAGTTAGCCGATTTTCCTTCTTATAATTACTATCATTTCCTCCTGACTAAGATTGATTCTATGCAGCATATTTTCATAGGGATTCAAATCGGAGTATATGCGCGGGCGAAAATTGCTCCCTAACTAGACTTACGCTGCTTTCGGAGAACAGGGTTATAGTTGATATCAACTTTAATGTCTAATTAATGGTCGTTAGCCACTTCTAGTTTGTAAAAAAAATAAATGAATAACTCTCTCGGTTCCGTGTGGATTATTTAATGAAGTTGTTTATCCAACCTGATCATTGAAAAACTGGGATTAACTGATCATCCGATAAAACCAGATCGAGGATCGAGGGAGTTATGATGAAGTTATTGTTTTGATACATTACCTGTAGGCAAGGGAAGAGTGGAATTCAATCAGATACTCGTTTCTATCCTATGCCATACTAAATATATGTGTCGAGGTAGATGGTAACAACAAAACATTCCATAGAACATCTTAACTAGCTGGGATACCCATACCACAGAAATATCTATATCATTCAGGATCACTTGATACGAACATCAATCGCGTCAAGGTCCGCCATATCATTGTCCCCCACCACCGAATCCGGATGCAACTGGGCGCCATCGAACAGCAACTCAACCGCGCAGTGGGCAGGTATTCCTCGTTTCTCCCGGAAACTCCTGATGATCGACGAGATATGTGTTTTGTGGTTCACTCTTATCTTCAGATGTTCGATACCGGGGGCTTTAAGTGTTAGCAGGAGGACAGCCTGTTTACCTTGAGCTCCTAATTCTGCTCGAGCCTTGCCATCTTCATCCGTCTTGTTGTCATCATCGTCGTCGTCGTCTCCGTCGTCGTCGTCGTCATCGTCTTCATCACTGCCGCCAGAGTTTCGCTGCGATGCCTTGATCGCCTGTCGTTTCTTCTCTTCGAATAATTTCTCCGTCACGGCTTCCATGTGCACTTCTATCGAGTCGTCGTCGTCGTCGTCGTCGTCGTCGTAATAGTTTCTTGTGGGCAGTGGTTGTAGCAGCCCCTTTTCCTTCTCCTGCTGCACTCCTAAACTCTTGCAGGTCGTCACGTCGAATAATCGTCTACCCTTCCAGGTCAGAAATACGGAAGTGGTCATGTCGTCGTCGAAGCCTTGCCGGCTACACCAAGCTCGGCGCACGTCGCGAAGATCCTGGTTCAGTCGTCGCTGGACGATGAGCGAACTGGTGTTTGGTATGTCGGAAGTTATCAGGATCCTCACGATGGGCTCCATGCGCTGGCTTTGTCCGTTTGGAGTGTTGCCGGTGGATTTTGTTACTGTGTGGTTGGGGTTAAGGGATTGAGCTGCTCGTGTTCCTCCCGGTGCTGCTTTCGTATCAGATCCAGAGTTGTTAGCTGAGGCTGCCAGTCGTTGTCGCGCTCGCTCCCGGGCTTTGCGCGCTAACTGGGCATACTCCTCTTCTTCATATAAGCCATCATTGCTATCCTCGTCGTCATCATCAAGATTATGGTTTGATAGCTGTTTGTTGTGTGGCTGAGAGGCTCGCGCTTTTTCCGACTCCAGTCGTAAAGGATCCTCATCCGAGCCTGAATCCAGTTCTACAACTGCTGCTGCTGCTGCTGCTGCTGGAGGTGGTCCATTATTCATTTTCTTAGGTGGACTATTGGCTTTCGTATGTGTCATGGCTTCTGCGGGTGTCATCTTCTTGATATCTCCCAGATCCTCATCGGGCTTCTCACGTCCATGAGAATCCAAGATTTGAGAACCAGTCGACGGCGCACTTTCCTCGCGAGAGATGCGCCGCCGTTTCGAGTCTCTCGACTGTGTTTCTTGCGACCGGTGGCCTTGTAAAGGTCGGTTTCCCTGCTTATCATCTAGTTCATCCTCATCCTCATTCTCATCCCCTTCCTCTTCGGGGTCCCTGGAGATAATATCAGTGTAGACTTGTTCAGAGCGCCGATAAAAGTCGGCTGACTGGCCTGGGCTACTACCCGATTTCGCCCAGTCTGGTTTCTTGAAGAAGGATCGCATATTTTATTGTCTCCGGCCTTCTCGCGCATTCGAATAGATATTCTGTTGGTAGATCTGTCAGTGATATTTACAAGAATTAATGCAGAAGCGCTTCGAGGAACGGGTGATGTTACAGGAAGAAAAAGGTGCTCACTGAGCCATATCGCAAGCGGATGTATTATATGCCGAGATAGTAGTGGAGAGGGTGTGATATTGGAAGAAAGCTCTCTGGTCACAATATTTATTTAAATAACTGAAATATTTAAATATATTTATTTTAAATATATGAACTTCCACTCAGCCGCCAAGAGAGAAACAACAACCCTGGACCCGATTCAACCACGAACACAATCTTTAAATATCTAAATAAATAACTAATTCAAAACACGTACCGGGCCACCTTTGGTTTCTTCATTCTGCAGTTCCATATATTTACCATCGGGCTATTTAGCTTCCCCACGGACATATACAGTGCATAGATATTTACCCCCTGCCATGGAAAACGGCTCCGCCTCTGAGGGCAAAGATCCCTCCGCATTCCTCAGCGAAATCACCGGTGCCCCCGTCACGGTCAAGCTGAATTCTGGCGTGGTCTACAAAGGTTTGATATGTTTTCTATCACGCTGGTGCTTATATATATATTGCATTCTGCTTACCTGCTGTATTGTGGTTTAGGAGAGCTGCAGTCTGTCGATGGCTATATGAATATCGCGCTGGAGAAGACTGAGGAATACGTTGATGGAAAACTGAGACGGAGTTATGGCGATGCTTTTGTGCGGGGGAATAATGGTATGAATATCTTCTCTTTTCTCTCCTCTCTTCTTGTCTCCTTGGCCGTTTATCTCTTTGATATGCTCTCCTGCTAACTGCTCGTTTTCTCCTTCAGTCCTCTACATCTCAGCCGATTAACAATCAACCCTCATAGTTATTTCCTCTTCGTTTCATATTCCGGGGAGGGGAATAGCTTTACGAAATGATCATGATATATTATACAAGAGAAGCTGCGAGAGGACAGACAAATCACCTCCCGCATTCCCTTTCTTTCCTCCTTGCCGCGACACAAAGCTCAGCTTTGTAATGTCCATGTTTTGCCCGGTGTATAACGGCATACCGCTGTGAGGAAATGGGTATTTCTCTAACTTGATAAATATATGTTGTTGTAGTTGTCGCTGCTGCTGATTTATTTCATGCGGATGAGGGATGCGAGGTGTAACGCTCTTCCTGCGTACCTGCCTACCCACGGTATCCGGGAACGGGGGAGTAAATAAAATAGGGTTGTCCTTTGTCTTCGTCGTTTGCGAATGGGTTTCTTTGATATTTATTTTTTTTAACAGACTCCAATGCAATTTGCATGGCTGATCTTTTCTACGATTTACAGGCGCACCCAATTGGGCAAGTGGAAAAGTTTAGATATTACCTCCGTCCCTTTGATCCCTGTGTTTTACGCACGTTCTACGGCCTCTTTGGCGGCTAGTGTTGGTGAGCATAGGGTTTTCGTTGTTGGCCATGAATTTTCGAGGCATTGGATTATAGTTATATATATATATATATATATATATACTTGCACGGAAACCATGTCGACTGCGGTTCAACAAAGTGACCATCAGTTCGCATTTTGCGGGGGTGGATTTAAAAGGAAGAACCCGCTGTGGAGTTGATTTTTCAATAAAATGAAAACTAACTAACCAGAGGTTCACCATATTCGATCAATCCGTTTGTATATTTATGTATATGTATCCGATCCGGGATAAAATATGTAGCGCGCGGAATCTGGAGGGGTAACTAAAAAAGACAAAATTTATATATCTCAAAGGTTGCAATATTATCCATGGATAAATATCAACCCTCATAACAAGCACCAACTAAATACCTACCCATAAGGCCATTTACTATATATACATATATCCACCACGCTCTTTGCAATAAAGAAAGGCAAAAGAAATAAAGACAAAAAGCACACTACCATGACCCTTGTCGCCATTACCTACACTCGCGGCTCCCTGCACATCCTCAACCAGCTCCTCCTCCCCCACCAGACCACCTATGACCCTCTCCACTCCGCGCGCGATGCCTGGCACGCCATTCACGAAATGCGCGTCCGTGGCGCACCGGCCATCGCCATCGTGGCTGCCCTCTCCCTCGCCGTAGAGCTCCATACGTTAGCGACCAGTAATCAGCTATCCGCGGAACCCAAGGACGTCGAACAGCTTATCCTGGAGAAGTTGGAGTTTCTGGTCAGTAGCCGGCCGACGGCGGTGAATTTGGCAGAGGCGGCGGGGAGGTTGGGCCGGATTGTTAACGGTAGAGCGCAAGTGCAGGGTGTTGGTGGGAATGAGGTAGCGGAGGCGTATATCGAGGCTGCGGAGAGGATGCTGGAGGATGATGTAAGGGATAATAGGGCCATTGGGGAGTCTGGGGCAAAATGGGTGCTGGAACATGCAATCACTACTAAAGGGTCTATGTCGGGGACGGGGCAAGCGAAGGTTGCGGTGTTGACGCATTGTAATACTGGGTATGTTAATTATGTTGATATGGAGGGACGTATTCGTTCTAGCAGTTGTGAAATGCGTTGCAATGCATTGCTAATAGTATATTAAATATCTTACAGCTCCCTCGCTACAGCCGGCTACGGCACAGCCCTAGGCGTCATTCGCTCCCTACACGCCACTGGGTCCCTCGCGCGTGCCTACTGCACAGAAACCCGCCCGTACAACCAGGGCTCCCGTCTCACCGCATTCGAGCTCGTCCACGACAATATCCCCGCCACCCTCATCACAGACAACATGGCCGCGGCCCTCCTCGCGCGCCAGAGCGCAGGCCCAGCTCAAAGTGTGGGCGTAAGCGCCATAATCGTCGGAGCAGACCGTGTGGCCGCCAACGGCGACACGGCCAACAAGATCGGGACATACGGCCTGGCCGTGCTGGCGAAATACCACGGAGTCAAGTTCCTCGTCGCGGCGCCGCGGACGACCATCGATATGAATACGAAGACCGGTGCGGATATCGTTATTGAGGAACGGCCCGAGGAGGAGGTCACCAGGATTCGGGGGCCGCGGGCTGGAGAGGAAGGAAATGGACTTGGGGCGATGGAAACTATCACGGTTGCAGCTGATGGGATTGGCGTGTGGAACCCGGCGTTTGATGTTACACCTGCGGCACTTGTCGATGGGATTATCACGGAGGTCGGGGTCGTTGAGAAGGACGGAAGCGGAGTGTTCCATCTGGAGCGGATTTTCTGAACGAGGACGACATCATTCATTGCCCCGCGTGTCGTTTTGTGTTGTTGCCTGTGTTGTCTCCAGTATCTGTCTGGCTTTCGGGCTTGGAGAACGTTTGTGGAATGCCACGAGTGGCATCTGGATTTCCTGACGATTCAACGGCAGCCAGGAGACTTTCTATCTTCTCCTCCAGACTGGCGAGATGGTCCTCAAGGGCTGAGGCTGCTCTTTCACCGCTGTTATACCCATAAGTATGCATTAGTTTTAGATTTTTGTTTGAGTTTCTAGTTATCAGATAGATATGACGACCATGCATTAACTGAAGTGAAGTGTAGTGTTTAAATGCGGCGGGGGAGTACAGACTCTGCGATATCTTTGAACGCCTGTGAGGATGTGAGCGGGGATCAATAGCGGGTAGGTGGGACTGATATTTACCTGGGCGAGACAAGCCTCGGGGGACTCATCTCCGTCGACAGCTGCATTCCCGTTTGTCGGCATGGCGATCACACTCCTGCAGCAGTACACAAGCAGCACACAGGCTGGATATTATCGTGGAGAGCTCCGAGAGCAGACTGAGATTTGACGATGTGGCCTCGGCTGGAGTCATGTGATTGCGGTGACATCATCGCCAAGACCATGGGTTGATTAGGTAATCCCATCGTCGCCAAAAATTTCGCTTGCGATAACTAGTTTGTTAGTTACAACGTATTATTTATTTATTTATTTATTTATCTATCTATTTATATAACTATATTTTACTTATATACTTATCTACACTGCAGCGCAGCAGGCTCTGTTTATCCCAAGATCCATCTCCTCTCCCATTCGGCGATTGTTGTCTCCACCACCCTCGTACCTCTTCTCCGCGCCGCTGTTTCCAACGCCGCCCCTTAACCAGGCCAGCCTAAAGACATACCTAGCTCCTGAAGGACAGCTGGCCGCATCGCACGCTGATATCATTCGATCTCCTGGACTTCTTCTCTCTCCCGCCTCCTCACTCCTTTTTAAACACAAGGATATATATATATATATATATATATATATATTCTTCGCTTTCTTCTTCTTCTTCTTCTTCTTCCTCCTCCGTGTGTTCACCAGCAACCAGACCACAAGAAACTTAATATTATAACCCTCACAATGGTATGCGGCCATGTTCGACTTTTTATCTACAGCCAGCTGAGTCGTAGTACTAAAAATGATATCTAGGCACAAACCCCCCAACAGCGTCGAGCAAATGACCGCTTTGCCAAACTCGAGGCTGCAAAGCGCGGCAAACCAGAGACCGGTGTGAAGTCGAAGAAGCAGAAACCAAAGTCGCCAGTACCTCTTGGCTGGGTTGGTACGTTTTGCCTCTGCACGTATTTCTTCGGGTATAGGAAGTCATTGCTGATACATATTGGTGGTTGTTACGGTAGTCGTCCTCGCCTTCGTCGTGTGTGGTGGAATGCTGTTCGAGCTCGCGAGGGTCGTCCCGGAACTATGGGCCGTCATTTGGGCATTTGTGTCGAAGTGGACGGGTTAACGCGTAAAAAGAAAAAAAGGGGGGAGGAAAAGGAAAAAAAAGAGAAATGGGAATGATTGAAATATTATTCTCCTTTCCGCTTTGAATCGGCTGCTCTTTTCTCAAAGCGTGGAAATCGCCTGCCTCGCCTGCCTCGCCTGGTCTTCCCGCACCGATACATCGACTGTCTACTGCCGCCCAGCTCGCCCGTCGCCCATGAGAGCCGTTCTCTTTTGGCCCGAATTTTTGCGAAATCCGTCGTGTCGTGGTCTGTGTTATGTCTTGTACTTGACTTTCCTCGAGTACCGACGCCTGTGGATTCCATTTCTGTCTGCATCCGTGCCTATTCTCCATTTTTCCCCCGCTCTTCCTAGATTCTATTGTCTTTCCTATTATCTGTATCAACATCTTCATCTAGGCTTATATGTCGTCATTTTTCCTTGATGCTTTGTTCAGTCTAGCTGAAATATGGAGAAAATTACCGGCGTTGCATGATCTTTTTTTATTACATACCTGTGTTAGTAACTCATCTTGTATCTGTCCCAATTATTTATCAATTGTCTGTCAGTCGATTTCTCTATTTATGTTCTCCATGTAAAATCGGCGTAGGAATGTGTCATCCTGTTTACAATGCTTTTACTATTCAGCAAGAGCATTGCCGCTAGTGTCCAGCGATAGAGTAGAGGTTTTGACTAGACCACAACACCATTTACTCCCAGGTAGCAGATGGAATGCTTGACTCTTGCCTATCATGTACGTCGTCCATTTATGCATGTCCATATATCTGATACATACATAAAGCACCCTGTATATTTATAATATTATATGCCACCCCCCCCCCAACCCTTATAGATCCTCATCAACACCAGCACTCGGACCGGCAGCAACAGCAGAAGCAGAAGAAGTATCTTTCTTTTTCTTAGAAGATGACGACGTTTGCTTCTTTTTCTTCCGTTTCACTTCGACTTCTATCCCGCCTCTGCCCACTTCGCTACCAGTTATTGCAGGATTGTTGGTACCGCCAGTAGCTGTGGCGCTTGGTGTCAGAGATCTGTCACCACCAACACCACCTTCCTTACCCTGTCGCTTCTTCGTTTTCATCTGAGCCTTCGCCTCCTTCGCCTCCAGATCACCCTGATCCTTCTTCTTCTTTTTCTTTCGCTTAACAAGTGTCCCCTCCGGTGGCACACCAGGCGCCTGCACCCGCTCTGCTGCCCGCTGCATCTCTAACCTCAACCTCTCAATCTCCCGCATCGCCGTGGCCATTTCCGCCTCCTCCGCTTCCCGGCGTTCGATATCGTATATACTCAGGGCCGGCGCTGCTGCCCCTGGTCCTCCTGACCAGCTAGGCTCTTCGAGAGAAAGATTAGATAACCCGCTCGAATCGACTTCCAGCAGCGAGCGTTTAACTTTGGGTTTCCCCGCAGTTGCCGTAGTCTTTGTGACGCCTGCCGTGGATGCAGCGCGCTCATCGGTGATGGTTATTGTTTCGTCACCCAGTATTTCCACTTTTTTGCGCTTTGAATGGGCTCTTTTTGATGGTCTCTCTCCTACCCTCGTTGCTGATGCCGATGTTGTCGTTTCACTGCTTTCGATCGCTAGGTCAATGATGGGGATGGAATCGATATCCAGTTCCTCGCCATTGGATGTGCGAAGGACTTGGTGGAAGGGAGTGGAAGTTCCCGACGACCCCTCCTCGTATGCAATGTAGAATGGATCGTCTCTGTTTCGATCCTTGCGCTCAGCTCGTCGGCGGTCTTTGGCTTCGGCATTTTCGGCAAAATCGTCAGGCATATTTTGGTAGGATGGCTGCATGGTGTTGGGTATTGTGGATTCTTTGGTGTAGGACTGAAGTTTCATACTGGCGGTCTCGGGGGTGTAGTAAAAGTCTCGGAGGTCACCTTGATCGGATGCACCCAACCAGTCGTTCTCTGATTCTTTGAGAATGTGGTGGAGTCTGTCGTTTAAAGGCTTGTCTAAGTCGAGATTCTCTGGAAGAGGAACTTTCGCCTGAGCGCCCACGGCGACAGGATTAAGTTCAAGACCAGTGAATAAGCTCGGAATCGCTGATGAGAGGAGAAGTGGAGCATCAGTGCAATCGGCGCCCTGCGATGAGATAGCCTCTGCAGTGAGACGGAGGAGTTCGAGAAATTCAATAGCGCGTTCCTGAACATCCAAGTCAGGGTGAGATGATAGCTTCTCTAGAAAGTCAGTGACTCGTGCTAGCAGAAGCGAAACTTCGCTTTGTCTCGAAGAATCCCAGCCTTGAAACTTCGTCGTCAGAGAAACAAAGACCTTTGGTATGGCCTGAAGATAGGACGACAAAACAGCGCTCGGTAGGGAAATATTGGAGGGGTGAATCAAGGACGTGAATGTGCGATCAGGGACCACTAGGTATTCTGCATATTCCCCAACTATCCAGGCACTAAATTCGAGTATATCGGCACTAACAGCACTGGCGGCGGGGAACAGAATCGCTCGATTATCCATCAATACCAATGATTCTGCAGCTCGAGTGGCTTCGGGTCTCACGCTTTTTACCCGCACAGCGACGTTGCGAAGTTCGTATCCAATCCGAACTGCAACGCCACCTTTCTGAGACTGGAATTCCGACGAGCCCGCAGCTGTGCGTGGCGGTACAAGGCGGACCAACTGCACAAGCACCTCAACGTACCATTCAAAGTCTACAATCGACGAATAAGTATCCCGTGAGCAGATATCCAGTATTCGGTGAAGAACTTCGTTACGATAGTGGTTAGGTAGGGCGAGCACCGATTCATTTCTCTTGTGGGTTGAATGCAGCTGCTCCTCTGGATCGTCTCCATCAATATCGGCTGAGGGAGTTAACCCAACGGGGATGGCAGAGTTAACATGAGTGTCGTCCATTATCGCCGGGGACGTTTGGAGTTGGGTAATTAGCCTCGTCACAACTGTATGTAAGGAGTCGCTAGTCACCATGCCGCATACGAGCTCGAGCGCCTGTAACCGGATGGAAATATCGTTGTCATCCAAACAGTCCATGATGACATCTTGTTGCATGGCGACCAATGCCGCGTGCGAAGCCACAATCCTGTTAAATGCAAGAAGCGCAACGTATTTTACTGTAAAGTGTCAGACAGCAATTATTTCTGGAACAGAAGAAAAGATCTTACAGTTGGGATCTCCTTCCATGGCAATCATGCCTCGAAGTTTCTCCACGCAGAGATTGGCGATCTCCTCTCCTTCGCGCACTCCATCCGCGTTCTCCAGGATGCCCCCTTGGATTACTCCATTTATACATTCGTAAAGCAAAGACATTGCTGTAGTTGTTTGGATGATATTAAGCAAAGGGCGGAGGAGCTTCCGAACCAGCCGTGGCTCCAGTGGTGTCAATGTTGCAAACTAGATACTAGATTTAGCTACAGCGCCCGTGATGTGAAAATACGAGCGCGCAATGCTTACCAATTTGATGATTTTGATGGCCATCCAATTATTCCCGCCATCAACCAAAAGGTCAAATAGTCGGGGAGCAAGTGGAAGGAAGTCTTGAGGCCGTCTCCAGCCCAGTTCACAGACAACATTGATGACGGCTGCAGTAACGCTGCTATCCTCTTGATCATCCATCAAGCGCTCCTTGATTTTTGGCCAAGCAATCCTAAAGGCTTCTGGATAGACCAGAGATATCCTGTACAGGTTCACCACCGCTTTCTTTCGGACAGCAGGATTCGAATGAGACAGACGGGGTAGTACATCTGTCAACAAAGACAACCCTAGGGAAGGAGATATTATATGTGGCAGTGTCAGGAGAGGTAATGACATCGTCGGAACCGCAGGAGACACCATATCCTAGATAATGAGTAAGGGGGTCAGATACATATTTCTCTATACTTAAGCGAATATCATGCATGTCTTTTGCCTACTACCTTCTTTAAAAGATTGGTAGCTAACATGAGAACCTCTGTATCTGGACGAAAGCTCTGCACTGCTCCTAGATAGCCGACGCGCTTCAGCGGATATTTCGCCGAAGACATGACTTCAAGTACGTGGAACGCAGCCCAAGACATATCGTATCCGAACATTTCCAGGTATATTAATTTCAGGAGCGCAGTTGCCTTTTTATCTTTTGGAAACAGTCAACCCTGGTGCCCGTTTTCGTTAAAGGGTAGATGAGTAGATCTGCGTCAACAAACCCATATCCTGAGACTTCACCTCAACCCGACACTCCTTAATGCTGTTTTGTATATATTCGACCTCACTCCCCTTGTGATTCCGCAGACCTCGGATGAGGTCGTAAAGAGACTTTTCGAACCTTGAATTAAATGTTAGTTTCAAAGGGCTCTTCTCCATGGCTCATTAGGCGGGGGTGCTTGGAGCTATCAGACATGGTTATTGAAGGGTATGAACTATGAAAAACCCCCGGAACTCGAGAACAATCACTCCGGAATACAGAGTCTAGATATCTAGCCTTCGCCCAGTGCTGTAGGCATGAGGTGCCTGGGGCTGCTATCGAAACTTGGAGGTGGGATGTGAGCGGGAGGAGGACATGGTGAGTATGGTGAGTATTTAAATGCTAGTTGATGAACGTATGTCTGGGTTTGCAATGCACCAGTATCTAAATAAGCGAAACAAAAGGTGACCGCACGCAAGCTACCCGGCTGCTGAGGCTGTTTGCCAGGGTGGGAGAGTATCGAAGATCGAAGTCAACCGGGTTTGCTTGGGTGAAGTTGGCGGTTTGGCGGCTCCGGATTCCAATTGCAGCATTGACATCACCATCACCATCACGGGGTTCGCTAAATAAATATTATTATATTTATTTATAACCAACAAGAATTAAAAATAAGGCCAACGGCGCATCTCCGACTTCTTGTCCAACCACCTTCATTCCTCCCGATAGACATCTGTCTCGTCTTCGGAATTCTGCATATTGTACATTTGTTAGTCTATCCGTCTTCTCGCATCCAAACATACTAGCTACTGGTATCCATTTGATTGTGTGGTGAGCGTTAAATACTCAACCCCTTGCAGGAAAAAGGCCCTGTGGGGTCAATCAATCATGATGGAGTTATTGTGGACTAACATTCCAGTCCTTTACGAAGCGATATAATAATGGCCACCTCCTTGCCTCCAGATTTACAGATGGCGCTGAACTCCCCCGATCCACGCGCTGTCCTACAACTCTCACAACACACTCCATCATTCCTAGCAAGCCACCCTGCGCAACAACCTTCGTTCCCGTTTTCTATGTTCACAACTTCAGAGACCCCCGAACTATGGTTAACATACGAACAACTATTTCTGGCTTGCGTAAGGACGGGGGATGACGATTCTGCACGCCAATGCTTGGAGCGGCTATCAAAACGCTTTGGGCCTGCGAATGAACGCATTATGGCTCTCAAGGGCGTCTACGAGGAGGCGCTTGCAAAAGATCGAGATGCCTTCGAAGAAATCCTTACAGGTTACGAAAAAGTGCTCAAGGAGAACCCAGTGAACGTGGTTCGTGTACTCCCAATTACCCTGATTGTGCGATGCCTCGAAGCATTGAAATTGAAATTGAAATTGATGTCTGGGTCTAGCCAATTCTAAAACGACGCATTGGACTCTTACGATCTATGTCGCGGCCAGTGGATGCGATATCTGCCCTAGTAGATTTTCTCGATGTATTCCCGACGGATGCAGAAGCGTGGTGTGAACTTGCCGATCTCTACCAAGCCCAGGGAATGAGTATGCAGGCTATCTTTTGTTTGGAAGAGGCTCTTTTGGTGGCACCAAATGCGTGGAACGTAAGACATTGTCTCTTAAATTGCGAAATTAACGAGGAACTTGTGGCAAAAGGCCAGAAGCTAATCTTTTCCTTACAGCTTCATGCAAGGCTGGGTGAAGTAGAGTACATTTCATCGACTTCATCGGACAACCAAGAGATGACAGTGAGACTCCTGGCCGATAGCGTCCGCCGGTTTTGCCGAAGCATTGAGCTGTGCGATGATTACCTTCGCGGCTATTATGGACTTAAATTGGTAAGGATTCCTTTCATGCTTCCTTGGACTCTATTTCGTATGGTCCCTGCCGTGCTAACTCACAGCCGCCAGAGTACGAGCCGCCTGTTGGATAAACTATCGACAAAGACCGCTACCCAACCCAAGGGGGGTGATCACAATCTGCCCACGCAAGAGACCCTCACGAACCTGCAGGCCCTGTCGACTAAAAAGTTACACGAGATTGTACATTCAAGATCAGCCGATATCAGGTGTCGGGAGATGAACCAGAGCGAGCTAATTGCGGCCCAAGAATTGCTTGACCGAGAGGACAAGTAAGAAAAGAAAAGAGTACTGATGACCTTGTGTCCCACATCGTATATCCTTATTCATCTCTCCCTTATATTCTTCCAACCAATCATATGCTGCGTGTGGCATTGGGAGCTTAAAGTTGGCCCTATCCATACCCTCAGACCACTATGATCCTTGACATGATCCAGCCGCCGACTACCCACTTTCTACTTGCTGCAACCCTATAGGACTTGCTCGCCTGCAATTAAATGGCTGGAAGCATCGGAACAGGGCGACAATGAATGATTTTAGATTCCTATCCACCATTGGTAAGCAACTCACAAGGGACGACGGAATTGTACCAATATAAACAGACACTCTTTGATGCCAGATAAAATCCTTTCCCCCTTGTCATGAAAAAGCTTCATCATGTCATCTACATTCTTGTTTTTATCAAACGCATCTAATTTTACATGTTCATTATAATTTTATTGTTTCCATTTTATTTTTCCTTTTTCCTTGTTATCCAGCCACAATTCAACGCAATCCAAACCGCTCAAATTTCATACAATAACTCTGTAACGTTTTATTTACGCTTTATATTGAATTTCTCTCATTTGAATATGGATGTTCTCTCCGTTCGATTGGGTCCTCAAAGGTGCCTTGCGACTAGCGCAACTTAGATTGGGCAGGAAGAGCGACGTGGCACCAAGCAGGTTGACATTATATATTATTTTTGCTCCTGCTGCCTTCTTCTTCCCGCCTCTTCCCATGTGGGACGGACGACCAGGACATGAAAACCAGGTGGGGCATTTGGTTGCCTGTCCAACTTTGTGAAATTCGAAAGGGAGCCAGGGGATTCATGATGTGCATGAGTGTATATGCATGGAAAAAGGATTGATTTGGCTGGTTGATTTTCTCCCTTTTTTTTTTTTTTTAAAAAAAAAAAAAAATAATATGGCAAAGTATTTTTCATCCCTCTCTTTTCTCACCGCTTCTACATACCATGCTGACTCCCAATGAATTGAGGGAGGGGTTTACGATTGATGCAGCCACACAAACACAACTGCCCGACCCAAGCTGGACGAATTGTTTAATTTGCCTTCTAATTCCGCGTCCTTTTTCCAATCGCGATTGGGGCAGGTTGCCAGGTTGGCCGAACTGGCTGGTGGCTGTTCTATGGGCAGATCGTGCTAGAAAGCGGTAGCATCAAGCCGCATTGCAAGGTCAGATTTTTCGGGAAATGATGCTCCGTGCGTGTTTGTGTGAGTTTAGCTCCCGGGAACTACGTACAGGACACGAGACGGCGGGCAGGACCTGTCTTATCAATCAGCCTCCCTTTTGGGTTTTGAACTTGGGTTTGATTTCGATTTTCGATTTCCAGCTTGCCAGGACTTGACTCATTGTTGCCTTTGCGGCCTCGGGACATTTTAATGATATATCTGGTCCAAGGGTTGAGATCTTCCGTGGCGGAAGGCTCTGCGCGCGGGAACTCTACTGATCCGGATGATGTGGTGCGAAAAAATTGCTGCCGTAGGGCATACATCGGATCCTCATTCAGTCCTCCTTTTTTACCATATTCTCGTCAACCTCAACCTTCCTGTTTCGGCTGCGCGTATGCCATATGTAGCAGATATGGCCCCTCTCTGTCGCTCCCTCACTGCGACAACAACAAATGAGATATTGCATTCAACGCATCACACTGCAATGACAGCTGACAATGCCAGTCACAGACCACGTCTCCCATGCCCTCAGCGACCCTCACCATTGGATTGCAACCCCCCCCTAAGCGTATTGGAACAGCTGCCTGGCTGCCTATCTTCTTGGGATCCGGTGGGTTAGACCTCCCCTTCCTGCCTGAGTCTCGCGTCTTGACTGTTCATTGCGTGGGCTATAACCCTAAGTGTTGGTTCTAGAGGTCTGGGGAAGCAAAACTCATGCTGGTTGGGGGATGCCGATAGGGGTAGGAAGGAAAACGAAACGGCAGTTTCCATCGTCCCCTCTCACTTTACTATTTTAGCTGAGAGGCGTGGTCGTACGTGATTGACTGACTAACTACAGGTATAAAAAAAAATAAAAATAAAAATAAAAAAATGAGCTAGACACGGCAGAGGGCGGGGGTGTACGATGTGTGTACGATGTCCTGCGGCATGTATGATATACGTATGTAGGAGGCCGATTCGGGATAGCTTTTATGTTGCTGACGAAAAAAAAGGTTGGGCGATGGCAAGCCGGCCAAACGATGGGCAGTTTGCTACAGGCTGGAAGCACTGGGAACACTGGGAGAGAGGCGATATAAATAAATATCGAGAGGGTGCGAGACTCATTGAATGGAGGGAGACGCCCGGCTGTATTGTTGCATGACAGGGCATAGGCCTATGCTCTGGCGATCTTTCTTGTATAATCTGCAGTAATTTGCACTTACACGGGGTATTTTTTTTTTTGTAGCTGAATCCCCACACACAGGCCCGATGCTGATCCAGATGCAGAATATTATAGAAGTATTTGCAGCCTTCGCAACATAACACAATTGCGGTGCTAAATCTTCGCTCCCCGTGGCACAGACATCGCGCCGTGTGCGTAACTAGACGAAAGGACGTGGGCGCAGGTACTCTGGATGTACCCCGCAGGTCACTGACCACGCAGCCACCAGTGAGAGAGGGACCCCAAAGTGAGGCGGGCGGTACATTGCATGGACCGTACGTGGACAGACCACCTTTTTACCATTTTTATATGCGTCCTCATCAGGCCAACAATCCGCGCCGAGTTGAGCTGCGGCGACGGTCTGGCTCAAATAACACTCGTTGTTCTGGGAGAAGGCCACCATTCAACGTCCGCAGAGACTCCTCCTGTCAGGTTCAAGATACAACCACTGCCGTTGCTCTTCTCTTCTCGGCGCAGATTACTGATAGTGGTTCTAGATCTCGATCTCCAGACGGTGTTGAAATGCAGCTAGCTGCAGAACAGCCTCGCAATGAATGGCAGCGGGGGATGAGGTCCAAGCAATGGAAGCCAGCCCTGATTTACGCATCTCGAGTGAGCTTCCGCGTCGAATCCGGCGCTTAGCCCTGGCTGGGACCCCGGCTGGGACCTTGCTGCGTGGCCAATTGCCTGCCTGCATTGGTTGAATATTTTCCCTGTTGGTGCCCTAAATAAACCAACAGAGAGATCAGGCAGTCGACTAACTGGAGGATAAAACTATTCCGGTTGCTGTTGTGCTCCATCTGGTTTCATTGTTTATCCTTTGCCTTCTTTTTTGCATGGCAATATGTCACTTCTCAAGAACTAACTAGTTTTCGATGTCTCGTTGACTGCTCTCTGATGCTATCTCTTGCTATCTCTTTTCCTTCAGCAGATTCCGGGAAGCCTAGTTACCTAGCCCTTCGGGATCCATGACTAGCACAAAGCAAAACACAACGAGGGCTTGAAGCAAAAAAGCTACTATTCTGCTCCGATCCTGCTCCGCCAGAACTGCCGCCCGCCGGTAGTTAGCAAGGTAAGTTACCAACTTGAAGGGGTCGAGATGGTTGGCGATAGATTACATGCGCTCGTCTTTGGCCTTGCTCCCCGTTCCTGGGCTAGTCTTTTATAAATAACTGTTTCCGCTCTCCATCCACATCCAGGCTGTGAGGATCCTTTGATGAGCAAGATTGGGCACCAACTCGGCCCTAGCATGTGGTGTGTGTGGTCGCTTTTCTGTCCGCTTCCACCCCCACCAGTAGCATGCATCTTTGTACAGATATAAATACAAAGAACTCTATCTTCTGTTGCTTTTATTTTTATTTCTGATGTTCCTAAGTTCCGCCATACACTGTATTCCAGTCCGTTCCATTTTTGGCTATTTCATGTACACTATCTACAACCGCTACTACGACTGCTACAAGTTATGATCGTTAATACAAACTGTTAACTAACCCTTGCGAATGTACTAGAAGTTATTCGATTCCTTTGTTTTCTTTCTCCGAGCCCAGCTCACTGATTCTCAATTCGCGCTCGCCCTTCGCTTCGATCGCTGTCTCTCTATGAAGCTCGATTTCCAGCCCGTCGATCCGGTGGCTTTCTTAGTGGCATCCTGCTCGTTCGCGCAAAGACTGATACCCGCATCCTGGATTCCCTGAAACGCTGACCTCGCCTTTCCCTGTCGGCACCGCCTGTCCTGGACTCCTTGGGCCCCGCTGTTACAGAAAGCGGTCGCCCGTCGCACAGAGATTTATCTAGCCCAGGCCTTTTTCTCTGTGGGGAAAAAGCTTGGACCAGATAATTTCCTACATTCCACATGCCGTGAGTTGTCTTTTTTTGTTATCTTTACTTCCTTTTTCTTTTTTTTTTTTTTTTTTTTTTTTGTTTGTTTGTTTTTCCCCCGTCACCCAAGTTGGATCCTTCGCGCAAATGTTGCTTGCTATCTGTTGAAGTCCGCGACCCTCCCCTCTGTTTACTGCTCACTGTCATTATATCTTCTCCCTTGATGCCCGCAGAAACACAAATCAATTTTCGAAATGAAAAGGAAAGAAAAAAGAAAACAACGTCGCATGGGTAAGGGCCTAGCTCACATTTATCTCCCTTGGCTCCCTTTAGGTTAAACATCACTATAGATCATGCTACCTCCCATGGCTCCGACCATTCCTCCTTAACCGACGACGAGGAACTGTCCAGCGGCACCGGCGTCCAAGTCTCCCCAGCCTCGGCAACAAGTAGTCATGACCATTATGACCACTACGAGGTCGGTGGGAGTTGGGACCATTTGAGCTTCCCCGATGAATTGAAGCCTTCCGATTCGGCCTCCAGACCAAGAACCTCGAACCGTCATCATCGCAATGTGGAAAACAGCAGTCGATCAGTGCCCAACCGCCGTCATTCCTCCCGCCGACATGTGCCTCAGGAACGTGAACCTGTCGCGCTTCGGTCGAGGAGACACCATCACCCCCCCGCGCCCGCATCGCCGGCGGAGAGTGTCGACTCTGGCGACGATTACGATTATCCTCCACCTAGACGTCCGCCTGAAAGCCAGTACTGGGCTCCCCATGCTCCCGCTCCCCCCGGAGGCTATGCCCGGAGTTCCGTCTCGGCGCCTTCATACAATCCATACCCCCCGCAAGGGATTATGCCACACGGAGTTATGCAGCCAGGACACGCCGGGCATCCGGGGATGCCGTCGAATCAATTGGTACAGCTGGGACATATGGGCCATATGAACGGCATGCATGGCCATATGGGCCATTATCCCCCGGGCCAGCAACATCATTATCCCTACGGGCCACCTCCATTCCCACCGCATCCGCGAGCACAGAATCACCCGATGCCGCCGCCTTTCTTCAACGGCCAGGACCACCAAATGCACCAACAGCCTATCCCCCTCCAACGTCATCACGTTCACCACCATCGCCGTACGCGGAGCCAATCTCGTCCGCCACCCGCCCCACGGGATGAGAGTGAAAGCCCTCCGCCCAGAAGCCCACATGCCCATCCGCTGCCTGGTCACCCCCACTCTCAATTCCCCCCCGCTCAGTTTGGCCCTGTGGATATGGTTCCTTACGGCATGCCCCCCGGCGGTCCTCATGGAAGTCCGCACGGGGGTCCGCACGGAGGCCCTGCTTACTTTCCCCCTTACGGTCATCAGTTCCCTCCGATCCCCCATGGCATGCCCCCGCCCCACTTCTTCCACCAATTTCAACGTCAGCCGTCACCGCCGCCGAAAGAACCCACGCCGCCACCCGCAGCTCCCGCCGCGCCTCCCGCCCCACCCCAGCCGGATCCCAAAGATGAAGCCATCGCAAGACTGGAAAAGCTCATTCTCGAGGAACGAATGGAACGAGAAGCCAAAGAACTCGCTCGTGAAGCTGCGATCGAAAAGGCCGCCCGTGACAAGGCTATTGCGGAGGAGCGTGCGGCAGTTGAGAAAAAAATCGCAGAAGAAGCCGCAGCTAAGGCAAGCAAGATCGCTAGAGAAGAAGCGATGAAAGAGGCCGAAATAAAAGCCGCGGAAGAGGCTGCCAAAGCTAAAATAGCTGCGGAAGAAGCCGCCGCTATTGCAGCTGCAGAAGCAACAGAAAAAGCTACTGCTGAGGCTGCAATAAAAACTGCTGAGGCTGTTGCGGCTGCCACGGCGGCTGCCCGAGCACCGTCTACTGAGAAAAAGAAACCTATCAAATTCAAAGACGCTGTTGGAAGGAAATTTAGCTTTCCTTTCCACCTATGTAATACATGGCCCGTAAGTTCTTTTATTTTCCTTTTACTCTTTTGTGTCACGCCTGTGGCCCGGGATGATCTGCCCCCCCCCGGCCCCCCCTTCTTTTTTTTGTTTTGTTTATAAAAACCATAGCGTCTAATCTTATCTTTTTTTTTCTTGCTCTTGTAAAATCCCCAGGGTATGGAGGATCTGATCCGGCAAGCATTCCTCCACGTTGACGTAATTGGACCGCATGTTGCAGAGGGCCATTATGATTTAGTTGGCCCCAACGGCGACATTATCCTCCCACAAGTGTGGGAAACCGTAGTAGAGCCGGACTGGGCCATCACTATGCACATGTGGCCCATTCCGGACAAGCCCAAGAAGCCCAAAAAGCCCAAGTCTCCGGATCTGCCTGAAGAACTAGAGGACGACCCCAATCTGGTTACCATCGTGGATCCGAAGGCTCCAGGTGCGCACCCTCCTCTTCCTCCTCCACCACCCATACCTCCGCCTCCACCAGACGCCGAGGTCTTCATGGCTTCGGATCTGTTGCCATTCCAAGGGTCACTTGTTGACACTCTTCACATTTCAGCGGATGGACAACCACCGCCGCCGCCTCCCGGTCCTAAGAAACCACGTCCCCGGGAGCCCAACCCGGGAGCCTTCGCCATGTGGATGATAGGGAATAGAGGCAAGCTGCCCAACAAGCCTTTAAAAGCGGAAAAAAAGCCTGAAGTCGTCCCGCAGCCTCAGCTGCTGCAGCATGATGAACAATGCTGTGTCATGTAATGGGTGATTAGGTTGATTAACCGCAATGCAACAAGATAGCTCGGAACTCTCTCATCGATCCTAACCCTCTTCTTACCCTTTTTTCCTTTCAAAACTACCACGGATGACTTATACAACTCAAGTCGAACAGAAGAAAAGCAAAAGCACGAGAGCATGTAAAACTCACTGGAATAAATAATTCGGAATTTGGTTTCAATCAATGCCCCTCAGGCAACTGGGTAGCGACTCCTGAAATACAACAGCGTCAATTCGCCTATACTTAACCAGCCGAACATTAATTAATATGAAAACTCGAGGAGCCAAAGCCCTATATTTGCGCGCCGGCAACTCAATTCGCTGCTAACTGTCCCCATGCAAGGTGTTGAAGCCGAAATAGCAACTCTGGACCAAAGAAGTTAGCTTTTGTGGCCTCCATATCTTGTCCTGGAAACGCCATAAAATCCCCCCGTTATTGGTTATTTTATCAAACTGTTCACGCGAATAGTCCAATACTTCGCCTCTCCGTGTTCCCTGTCCTCATCTCAGCGCTTCTCATTATGCCCGCTCCACGATACGATACACCGGGCACTCATTCGTACCCTCGCCGCCTCCGCTACAATTACCGTTTTTGAGCTCATCATGTAGTGTTGTTGTTTGTTCGAAACCACCTCAGTCACTTTGCAACATGAGGGAGCCTTCAGTGAGACATGCCTTTTCCTCCCGAGTGAACCTTGGGATTGGTTTCTCATGCTCTCAAAAAGGACCTTGAAAATAGTCCATAACCTATTTTGTTCTATTAGCCATGTTTTCTTTGCTTCTTCTTCTTCTTCTTCTTTTTTCTTCTTTTTTTTTTTTTTGAACGTGGTTTATGAAATCTATTGACTTCTTTTTGATGAATTG
Source organism: Histoplasma ohiense (assembly GCA_017607445.1). NCBI lineage: Eukaryota > Fungi > Ascomycota > Eurotiomycetes > Onygenales > Ajellomycetaceae > Histoplasma > Histoplasma ohiense. The sequence continues at coordinate 4,516,452 of JAEVHH010000005.1, read as the reverse complement.
TTACGTTATGTCTTGGATACCATCTCTGCCTGCTTATATCTTATTTTTTTTATTGATATTCTCCTGTATGTGCTGAGCGTTGTTGACCCTTTCTACTATACCTCTTAATCTACATACCCTCCCCTGCCTCTTGTTTCTTTTCGTCATCTCACCCTCATCGCTCTCCTGTCCTTGAATGATTGAATGAATGTAGTGTGTGTACCCCTATCCATCACGATGGCGGGATCTAAAGGGTTTCCTTTATCCTCTACCGATTGACAGTCATGGTTTCCTTATTTTAATACCCCTTGCAACTCCAATCCTACTATCTCGGAATCAGCATGTAACTAGCGACGGTTCTCCATTGGACGACCGTTGGATATACGAAAAGCTTCCAATATTCTCTCTATGCGTATAATTCCGTATATTTAACTGAATATTAGAAGCAAAATCGAGTGTATAAAACGTATGTGCCTATGTTTGAGAGTCTAGCGTTCTAGATCTAACCCGGCTTACCCAGGCTAAATAGACAACGGAATTGAACGAAGTTCCGCAGGTTGGGGGGAAACATGGAGCAAAAGCAAAATGAGGCATAAGTTAGACATGTCTTGTGCAATCAATTATGGAGTATGTACCAAACAAACCGCACTTTCACTGGACAATATAATCGGATTGATTTCGAGCTACCCAGGTAAATTAAAAAGTAAACATGCATGTACTAACAGGCATAAACTTTTCTTCCGCCGCGACGGAATCCCAATCTTCAATCCCGAATGCGCCAACATCTATCCTGGCAATTCAATATATGCCGCTCCGCACGATAGTATTGGACTCAACCTTTTACTCTCGAACAGGTTACGTTCATGAAGAAAACAGATGACAATTGCAAAGAGTAAAAAGCTTCATGCATGCAGCCTAATCTCCCCCTCGCTTCTTTGACAAATCACACATGCTCGAAATATTAAAATCAAACCCCTTCTCTCTTAACACCTTCCATTCACCCCTGCAAACGTAACGGCTTACGTCCGGCTATGCTGCCATCACGTTGTACATCCGAATGATTCGTTACCGACGGGCTGGGCCGATCAGCAGCTGTTGCCGATCGCCTAGGAGGCGGACGAGGCGGCAACTCGCTCCCCACTTTGGAGCTAGCGGCACCGTCGACGTAGGCCTTTTCAGGATTCAGCCCTCGTGGCTCTACACCTGGTAGATTTGCACGATGGTAGTTTCCTGAGACGAACGAATTCATGTTCCCATCTTCCGACGTTACGTGCCGGAGCATATGAGGTCCAGCTCTCGTCTGGGTGGCTCGTGTTGCTGTCGTCTGGGGTTCCAGGGAAATCGGCGTTGAGGATATTTGAGAGTGGTGGCTGGGGCTTGCATTTGCAAATACGGCCGTACTCGGACTTCGCGCCAGGCTTGTACTCATAGATAACGGTTTCGTAGGGACGGGAGGAGCTCGTTTCTTGGGTA